>CAJUYG010001239.1:16609-75018 GCA_910591675.1 Galerucella calmariensis
AATATATTAAAGACAATCTCCTGGGTATACAAAATTATGTTGCACAAGTTTTTGTTGAACTACTATCCCTAAATTCTTAGAATATTTGAATTTGTACATTATTGACCTATAGGTTAGTAATAGAAAAAATTATTAACCACTAATAGAGAAATTCAACTTCTCAGTTGGCTAGAAAAAGCAATAATTGTCAACTTTTCATCTAGTAGTGCAAATATGAATATTATTTTCAGTTTTACCAAAAAATCATCCACTTCATCAAAAAAATAATGAACTGCAAATTAAACAAAATCATCCAAGCTTTTAAAATTCATTTCGGCATAATCTTAATTCGTTAATAGTAAAAAATCGATATCGATAGTTGATTGATATCGTCCTTAAATATACTATTCACAAAGACCATATTACTTTGAAAATATCCACTCTTTGTGTAAAATCTATTTAAAATGTCTCACCTTGGAATAATCTCGAATCCCATCCTATTGACAATTCACTTGAAGCTTATATGCAAATAGGTCAATGGAGGCTTTTAAAAACTACTGAATACTGAAACAGAAACAATGGAGAACGGGTTTGTGCCAAAAATTTAGTTGAAAACACATTTTTTTGCGCGATCGATCTTTTTTGTCTATTTACAGCATCGTTTGTCAGGACGGTAGGTTGTGTTTACTGGTTTCTAAGTCTAACACGTCGGTAAGTGACTCACTTACCGTTCAGACATCGGTAAGTAAATAACTTACCGACGTCTTAGCCCTACATACATTTTAGTGGTCCCAAATAATATATTACTTCATTCATTACACAAAAGGAAAAAATAATAAGAAGATTTATATATTTTTTTAATGAACAGAATCGAACAGATCAATATAAAAAGTAATAAATAGCATGAAAACAATTTCACCAAAATGCAAATAAAACTGATCGAGAAGTATAAATGTCACTTTTGACATTTCATTCATTTCGAAGAAATTTGAATTATTTTATTCGAAATTCGAATATTTCAATAAGATCGCGCAAAAAATGGTATAAGCATTTCGAACGTTAAGGGTAATACCGGTCTCCAGCAAAATTGCTGTCGACCGGTAAACAACCCTTACCGTTCTTGATACTTAATATACTACAAATCCGTTATTTTAGGTTCAGTTTCTTTTTAATGGAGTATAACACTAACGTTGCATATTACACCAGAAAAACAGTTAAGTGGACTAATTTCATGTAATTATGTTTCTGTTTTGTCAATTCCAGTTAAATGAGTGCATTTTGAACCCAACTCTGGTAAAAAAATAAAATAAAAAAGTTCAAAATTGCCTTGAAACTTTTATAGGTTTTCCCTTCGAGGTTAGGTTAGGTTAGGCTCTATGTGGGTGGGGCCTTCTCGCCACCTCCACTGCGACCTTCGTTAGGTCTACTGTGGCTCACCCCTAGGGATTACAATTCACCCCACAAGCCTGTGCTTCTGACGAAGTCCACGGTTGTATTTGGTGATACTTTTTTGAAGTCGTTCGGCTCTAAGGTACTAAAACCGAATAAGTTATACCTTACCCTGCCCAATCCTGGGCATGAGCATAGTATGTGCTCCGCAGTTTCATCCTCCAAATTACAGAACCGACAGTCCGAGGTCTGAACCAAACTATTCTTCTTTAGGTAGTAATTTAGTCTTCAAGGTCCTGTAAGCAGTCCCGTCAGGATGCGTAGGTTTGTTCTGCTCCATTCCAGGATCTGCTTATTTTTTGTACTCGAAGGGTGGTATATGAACGCTTTCGAGTGAGAGAGGCCCGGTATGTCTGCCTAGTACGTGTAGGTTTCCCTCTCCACCCAGGTAGCTATGGCTGATCTAGCAGTGCTTTCCGCAATGCCAAAAAATGGTTAAGATCCGATAAATAAAGTCTCTAATCCCTTTTTTGCCAGAGTGTCGGCCTCCTCATTTCCCTCCACTCCTCGATGCGCCGACACCCAGGTCAAAATGACTCTGTTTTCCTTGTCTAGTATTTCAAGGGATTGTAGATAGTTATATACCATCTTACATCCTGTTCGAACTCAGTGCCTCCCTTCGAGGTTAGATCGACAACTATAGATTGTAGGATGTTGAAACCCCAGTTTAAATGACAAAAAAAAAAACTGCTTGAGTCTCCCCATTCATTCATCGACCAGTGCCAGCAATCGTACTCTGTCCTATCTAGGTCTTGTGAAATATTATCATGTAAGAAAAGTATCTATCTATCTATCAGCAATATCTGATGTATACACAGCCCGTCGACAGGTTTAAACCTACTGTTTTCGACAACTGTGTGTCTGCAGGATCAAAAAAGTCTGGTGATGTTACAGAGAGATTTCTGGTTAATAATGTGAGCAACATATGCCGTCCGGGTTCCGGTCAGTGAATGGGCCCCTTAAGATTGCGTGAACTTGGATATAAAGCCCGTGTCACGTTAGGCCGCAATTTGAGTGAACTTGTAAGCTCTGTGCACGCTGTATGCATCTGGTATCCTACTTATTATATCTAAAATAGCTACAATATTATCCTGAGGTGGGTTATGGGGCACGACAAGAGTAAAGGAAATCGCATTGCCGATTCTTTAGCCAGGGAAGCGGCTGGACTAAAAATTTTAGGACCCAGTGACACCTAACGATTTCGACAATTGCGGAACTAGCCAAATGTTACACCCAGGCTCAATCTCTTAAGAGATGGGATGGAATCAAAGGATGCAGCCTTGTCGGCGAGCCTGCGAAGTTGGCGCCGAAGAAATATTTGGCGATGACCAGGAAAAACCCACGTTCTCAGTAGGATTTCTGACTGGCCACTGTCAACTAAGGAAACACCTCCATACTATGGAGGCTAGTGAACACACCTCTATGCAGGATGTGTGAACAGGAGAATGGAACTGTCAGGCATGTCTTATGCGAGTGTCCGGAGCTATCGTCAATAAGAGAGTGTGTGTTCGGTGAGTCTTGGCCTACACCTGCCGATATAAAGGAGATCTCTCCTGGTGACCTGTCTACCTTCCTGGGAAGGACAGGATGGACGATGACCAAGGAGGACAACTCCTCGGGGAGGATGTGGCCTAAGTGCTGTGAGCCTACACTCACCCTCCCTACTCTACAGATACATATACAGAATTACCATTCAATGATTGTTACAGTTTTAATGAATCTGCATCAAATATTTCGTAGTGTAGAGTTGAAATTGTAAAATTTTTTATATTTCATTGGATACATTTTTGATAAAGCTCCAGTTTGATAATTTTCCTTTTAGGATTTTCATCCATGATTGTCAATGAAATCATTTTTAATCTATAACATTTCATTTGTACGGACTGGTCCATGCTTCCCACAGGATTTTGTAAAACGTCGGTGGAAAGTTATAATTTGAAATTAATAAACAACGACACATCGAAAATGTGAATTCAGGATGAATTAGGGCTTAACATTGTTAATGGAGATCGATAATAAACACTTTTTACTGGATATTGATGTATGTATGTATGTATGTGTGTGTTTTGGGGCGACATTCACTGAGACCTAAAAGATCTATTGTGCCCCCTCTACTTCTAGAGAAGAGTCTCAGAAACTAGTAGTTCCTTTAGTCCTATTTCCCGGACTAAGTTTAGGATGTCTGCAGGCTTCAACTTAGGTAAATATTCCTCTTCTATCCAGTAATCTCCTAGGTGCTGTGCTCTAGGATTCTGAAGTGCTGTGCAGTTGGAAAGTATGTGGATGGAGGTTTCTTCTTCCATGCCACAAAATCTGCATTCTTCTTCCTCCACTATTTTGAGCTTTCTCAGGTACCCATTCAGGCGACAATGTACCGTTAGGATCCCTGTTAAAACTCTTAGCGCAGTTTTACTTCGACTTATGCATTCTTTTGATCTCAACAGGTTGGTAGTCACCCATAAGAGTCTTTGATTGTATAAGCCCTACTAGATCTTTCCAATGGTCAGATCTTCTCTTTTTCTCGGCTTAACCTATTCCTCTCAATAGTACATTGGGACTGATTCCGCAAAAGGGTTCAGGTCCCCAGAAAGGTATTTCAATCCCCCTCTTTGCTAGTTCATCTGTTATTTCATTTCCTTCTATTCCAGTGTGTTTTGGAATTCATAGTAAGGTGACTATGTTGTTCTCGCCTAGTTCATTGAGTTTGTCTAGGCATTCCCACACCATTTTGGAACTGATTACACAAGAGCTCAGTGCCTTAATGGCTGCTTGACTATCCGACATTATGATAATCCTTTGTCTTCTGTATCCTTTATCAATATTGAACTGGGCGCACATTCTTATGGCGTGGATTTCCGCTTGAAAGATACTTGGGGTTTTTCCCAAGTTTTCAGAGTGTTTGGTTCCTGGCCCGAACACTCCTATCCCAGTTCCTTATATTGCTTTTGAGGCGTCTGTGTACCATTGAATGGCATTCTTTCCAAGTCTGGTAATGGTATTTGGATCCCATTCCTTCTTGTTGCTCATTTCCGTAACGAATTTCTTTGAAAAGTTATACTTTTTCATCATACCGTCTTGTGGCATGTCCCAAGTTGTCTGATTTCTAAGAAGTGAGAAGGTGGTTTTTTTTAATGATTCCCTCTCTACTTAGTCTGTATCTTGTTCTTTCTGCAACACTTTCCACCACCATATGTAGAGGGGTGAGGTTGAGAATCACTTCCATGGCTGCCGTTGGGCATGTTCTCATTGCTCCTGTCTTTGAATTTTGGAGAGGTTTTCTCTCGTCGTCAATAGGCTAGTTCTACTACTCCACGCAATGGCTCCATAAGTGATGATTGTCTCACTATGGCAGTGTACATCCAGCTTAGGATTTTAGGATACTGGATATTGATGAAATGATTTTCCATTTTTGACGTTTTAAATGTTTTCCAACGTACATATTGCTAAATATCTAGCAGTCTAAAGATTATTTTGTTTATAAAAACACATAAAGTTCATAATACCCTCCTTGGTGTGCGTCATCGATTGTTAGAGCGCTTTCAGATGCGACACTTTGTGGCCGGCTACTAGTGTCTCGTCTGAAAGCGCTCTTAATGTATTTCTAACACATTACGTTGGAAGAAATGGAAAAAAGGCAGGTCTGTGATTAATCCTAATCAAAATATCACAATAATGAACCGTTTAAATGTATTACAAACGTTAACCCTAATCTTTGACTTACAAAAATTTGATTAGCTGATGTTTAGATTAGGCGCAAACACGACTTATCAATCGGGAGAATTTACATCACTCAAAATAGGATGCAAATGTACCTTTCGTGGCGGCAATGTGTCTTATGTCTTTCGGCGTGACGATAAGTTACGACACATTTTTGAAAATGCAAAACAAAAGTTCTTTTGAAATACTCGAGCGTCAGATTTTCATAGGGGAGGTTTTACTCGGTATCCTGAAAGCATATTTTCTTAATCTGACAAAAATGTTGGTGGGTTTTCTCAATCTGACCGAAAAAGGTCTGTATTACATGTTTATGCCACATTCCTCTTTTTTGCTTCAATTCTTCACTTCGTTTTGCTTACGGTACGTCCAAAAAAATAATTTGAATAATATAAATAAATGAAACTATACATGTTAATAATACTTTTGTATACAGATACGCGTAACTTTTTCCGAGTCCACGAAAATTGTCGAGAAGCTTCAGGAAAAAAAATTGAGATAATATAACAAAAGTTACATAATTTTATCATCGTTGTTCCATGCCAATTTTTTTAACACCCTCCGTTTTCGAGATATACTTAAAAAAACGGGAGTTTCAGTTTTCATGATGCCTTAAGTCCAAAAGTTTTAACTTTGGACAAAAATGTAAAGAGATCTTTATTGTGTAAAATGAAACTACCTTTTTTTTTATTTAAACTTTTTTTTTTGTAAAATGTATCGTTCGCGACTTTATGCCGCAACGCGTTTTTCGGAAGACGAAATGGCTCCTCCACACTTCCGGTCATGCGGAAACCGGCAGATTTTGTATTCTTAGTTGTAGATTATATTCTTCAGAATAAAAAAAAAATGAAATCGCGCTCGAGAATGCCGCATTAACGTTTTTTTTACAAGTTCGCGACCCTTTAACTCGGCGGCGTCAAGTACTTATCGTCAGATTAGTTAAATTTATTCTTAAAACACTAAGATCAACCCCCAATATCTTAATCTGACGCGCTCGAATACTTCAGACTATCGGTTTTTTTTACTTATCTGATCGTCTATCCTAGGTGCGCGTCACTACATATAGAGCTAATACTTTCCAAAGTTGTTCTATTAGGTCTAAGGTATCTCTCATATCTCCAACTGCCACGCTCGAGTATTAAGTATTAAGGTTAGCTATGTATATGTCAAAATGGCAAATAAAATAAACGACCAGAATTTACGTCACAAACGATGACGCACACAAATAAGGCTATTGAGTATTAAGTACTATATACATTTTTTTATCTTGAATAGTTACATAACATTTTTTTACGAAAACAAGTCAATTTTAATAGTTCACAATTAAATAAATTAATTATGAAACAATAAAGATGTCCAAGAAATAGGAAAAAGTTGACAACTCACAAAACTAGGTTTTTGACTAAAAATCAAATTAATTTTAAATTATGCATGAATCTCTGGTAGCGTTTTTGAAACAGCCAGTTTATAAATACCACGATTGTAACGACCTTGAAAAAAACGAATAGTTCCATCAGGATTTGATACAATTTGAAAATTCATATGTAAAGGTCATTACCTACTTTCAAATGAATTAATAATTGTATTGGTTATTGATATTTATTTATTTATCAACTTATCGATATATCTTTCGGCTGTTGTTAAAAGTTTCCATCCGCCATGTCGTTTAAGAGCTATTAAATCACCATCGGCATCAGCCAAAAGAGTGGCAAAAGCTTGTCTTAACCAATAACAAGGTTGGTTGGCGTGAAGCAAAGTTTTGATGCTAGAAGTTTTTCGGGGGTGTTTGAAGGAGAAATGATGAAAGGAATAAGATTGGAGAAAAAGCAATTTTAACGCATCAAACTGTATTTAACTTTCAAGTTAAAGTTATTCACGAGAAATCTTTTACAATTTTTATACAGAGTTTGGCAAAAGTCCGGGACCGGACAAATATCAAAGAAAATATAAATTTTTAGAAAAATCTTTTTATACCACAAATTTTACTCCAGCTTAAACTATAATTTGAAAATATTTTGAAATATACAGGGTGTTCCAATAAAGTGTGGCGAATCGAAGTTATATTTTTTCTTATGGAACACCCTATATTTTATTGCATCTTTGATTGCCCCTAAAAAATATAATACTCCTTCATAATGGTTCCCTATACCTAAAATACAGAGGGTTCCGAGTTATGCTGACTTTTTAAAAAATGTGAACATTTCGAAAACAATTAATAACTCATTGATATAACAAATTCTAGCAAATTTTCTGTTACAAAATAATTGGACATTCGTTGAATGTATTCCACGATTAAGTACTAAATATCCCTTTACAGGGTGTTCAGAATTTTCAGTTTCATTATTAGACCATTCAATGTGCAGTATCAGGCTTATTTTAAATAGAGAGTTTTTTTTTAATTTATATTTTCTTCAATATTAGTCCGGTCCCGGACTTTTGCCGATCTCTGTATGTATATACTTTACATTCTCCGCGGCATATCTGACGTAATCAAGTGTAAAACTAACGAGCCAAAGTTTGATTACTTTAAACCAACATACTTTCGGAGAAGTTTATATTTACTTTCGGAATATCTTCAAAGCTTTAATTACTATAATTAATTTTTGTCTAGATATTAATTTACTATAATACCAGCCCACAATTTTGATACATATAAAAAATTGGGAACATGAAACAGTACCAGAATAGCTATTTGTGTATCAAGGGCAGAAAGTAGTACTTTGCCGCCAATCTGTCGAGACTACCAAAGGACTTTCTGCTCGAAAAACACGCAACATTTTTTCTACGATCACACCAAAATAAAATTAATTGCCATTGTTTGTACTTAGCAGTTTCCAGATTGCAGTTTCTTGTACCTATGTACGTAGGCAACACTTATTACATTAATGTCAGATATTTCTTAGATTTCCCTATTTCTCAATCAATTATTACGGAAAATACTGTTGGATGCTTTAACATATTAGAAAATCAACTGAAATATTTTATTCTACAGTTTATATTAAAATAACTACTAGCTCTCTTCTATCTAAAAACAAAATTAGGCGTGCGCTGAAGTTACTATCTGCTTAAGAGCGCCAATGATGTCAAATTATGACAGCTCGCGGAAAACGTCAACTTTGCAGTTGCTTTTCAAGGCACAAAAGACGACTTTCGATAGTGGTCGTAGAAAAACAAATTTTCAATTTAAATACGAGCCTGACTCGGTAGGCAACACAACTTACAAGCTGGACATGGTAAGTATGAGATACAGTATTAGATGCAAAGTTTTTTAGAGGTGCAAGTTGGAAAAAATTAAACAAAAAACAGTAATTCTTTTGACTTAGTATCTCTTAATGATTTTTAAAAAAATATAAATGAAGGAGAAAAATCTATAAAATTTGAAATTGAGATTGAAAATAACAATTTTTTACCATTTTTGGATATTCTTATCAATAAAACACCTACAGGGTATGAAACAAGTGTTTATCGCAAGCAAACACACACTAATAGGTATTTGAATTTTGAATCAAATCATGCTATAAGCATTAAAAAAGGGGTAGTAAAATATTTATACGATAGGGCCAGAATCATTTGTTCTAATGATAATCATTTCACAAAGGAGAAAAAATGTTTGAAATGCCAATAATTACCCGGCAGAATTTGTGAATAAACAAATCAAGAATATAGAGAAAGGCTCATTGTTAATACCCCATAATAATAACAATAATATTAATAATTCAGCTAACATAATTTTTAAAAACTTGACAATACCGTATGTTAGGGGTTTGTCAGAAAGAATTAAGAAAATTGATAATCAATTTAATATTCGAACCAGCTTTAAATCTAACAATACTTTGAGATCTATCTTAACAAAAACGAAACCAAAAAATGAAGAACAATCTTCAAAAAATTGCATATATCAGATATCTTGTGAATGCAACAAATTCTATTTAGGTGAAACATCTTAGACCATTGAAAGTCCGAATAAGGGAACATAAAAAATTCATCAAAGATAGGAGC
Organism: Galerucella calmariensis; assembly: GCA_910591675.1. Classification (NCBI taxonomy): domain Eukaryota; kingdom Metazoa; phylum Arthropoda; class Insecta; order Coleoptera; family Chrysomelidae; genus Galerucella; species Galerucella calmariensis. The sequence goes on from CAJUYG010001239.1 coordinate 25,751, forward strand.
ATAAAATTCAATGGGATTCGACAAAAATAATATTGAAAGAGCCCAATAATAAAAGACGAAAAATCAAAGAAAGTGCTTTAATACAACTAAATGCAGATAAATGTGTAGCTAGTATTTCAGCCGAATGTAGTCAAATTTGGTTACCAATGTTAGAAAGAGAAATTTCCAATAATCAATTACCTGCGTTATCAGGATAGCATCATAAGTTTTTATCCAGGTTTTCTTATGATTTATCATTGGAATAGTTGTTAATCGATACACACTTCAATACACAAAATCACCAAACTGAGTTATACATGTTTTGAAAACAAATATGATCATACACAAAAAAGTAACAACAAACGCGTTTTATTAACAACATTTCCAAAATAAGCTAAAAAAAGCGCTATCCCAATAAAAACCGTTCCTGGAACGTGCACTTCACTGAATTCCATTTCTAGTAGACTATCATATCGTTAGAATTTCATAAAATAAAATATTTTATTTCACATTTTACCAGAGGTGTGATCTACTGTGAATGGACCTTAATAAAATTTGACAACAAAGTTCTGTAGTCTTAAACTTCAAAATATTATTGATTGTCTAGTTGATACATTTTTTTCGGTGTGTCAGATAGGGACCAAAAATTATTTTATTAATTTTATTACTAATTAATCTTGACAAAGGTAGCTGGAACGCTACCGAAACGTCGAAATAAAAAATAAAAAACATTATTGTGGTTTGATTCCCAAAAGAATAAGAGAAAAAAGAATAAGTAATGCCACAAGGAACTTACAGAAGATATCTTGATAAGGGTTTCTGGAACACTATAGATGCTATAAAAATAAATATATTAAGGAACATAGTGGCCTTGATTCCCATTTGAATGAAATATGTAGATCAAAGCTGTATTTAGAAATACTTGTCTATATTTTAGCATATTTCGTACAATATTCATTGTTAGAATAATATTAATTATAATAAAAATGTGATGCAAAAGTTGTAGACTCCTCCTTTAATTTTATTGTCCTGGTTCATTAGTTTATGATATACATTAAAATACTTGGCATTTGCTATTTCCAATAACGGATCTAACCAGATGATTTAACAACTAATAATATAATCAACAAGAAATGTGTTCTAGATAATTAAAACTTCAAATAAACGTAATAAATAACATTAGGTCTCTTACTATTTTATACGTGGAAATCACAAAAATGGCGAAGATGACCTGGCAGCGACCGTCCTTGGATCCGAGTATTTCAGATTAGTATTCTACATATAAATAGCGAATTGCTTCTATAATATTCACATTAGTGACAAGGAAACTAACATGAAGGCGTTTTTGGCGGTAAGTTTTATTTTAATTAACAATAATTATTAAAACAACAAGATGAAGTAACATTTTATCCTTCGTTACCCATTTTATTTCAAATTTTTCTTCATTTTGTGTCACAGTCCTCTGTCATAACAAATATTTATTTCCAGAATTATTATTTTGCAATATTCTCCCACTACCCTATAGATATTTTGTTATACACAGGATAAAATTTTTTTATTTTTGTCTTTAGTTCTTTTTTTTACAATTTTTCAAACAAATAACATTGCTTTACTTCAAATTAAATGTTTTTTAGACAAAAATTGTGAAAAAAAAACCAAAAACAAAAAAATTTCATCTCAGCAGCGAAGCGAAAAAATATGACAAATGAGTTGTCATATTTTTTCGTTGTGTCAGATAGGGACCAAAAATTATTTTATTAATATTATTACTAGTTAATCTTGACAACGGTAGCTGGAACGCTACCGAAACGTCGAAATAAGAAATAAAAAACATTATTGTGGTTTGATTCCCAAAAGAATAAGAGAAAAAAAATATGATATATATAGTGACTATGTACCTACCCCAAAAGGGGTTTAGTCGCCGGAGCGGTTTTTTAGATCCAGATTTTCTGAGAGGGTATCGGGCCCCATTTCCAAGTTTTTAAATCAGTTTAATTATGTTCCTCCACTGTTTCCTGTCGGTTGTTTTCGCTTTCCAGTTTCAGATACCTAGACAGTTTATGTCATCTTCAACCTCCTGTAGCCTCGTTGATTTTGGCCTCCCTCTTTTTCTTTTGACACTTGGCTTCCACTCAGTCATCGCATAAATTGTGCCGTTCGGGTCTGTTCTCCACACATGTTCCAACCAATTTAACCTTTGCAAAATATGATATTCAGAACCTTATGTTTGCAGTCAATATTATTAAAATACGTTGGATTGAAATTTTTTTTGATTTTATAATATAATAATAATAGTAATAAACAGTTGTAGATAAAATTTTGTACGTAACACGTGGGATAGGAATTATTAACGCAGTTATGTGATTACACGACTCGGCCTACGGCCTCGTCGTACAAACTTCACGTGCGTGCGTTAATAATGTCCATGTCCCACTAATTACGTAAATAACTATTATTAAACTAGAGCGAATTTAAGAAAATTAAAAGTGTATTTGGACTTATTTTTCAACGAATTTTCCATATCTGTTATTATTTTTTATGAATGCTATTTGGTAAAAAAGTTAGCTCGCGTTCGACATTTTTGTACAGGAATCCCTACGACGCATCTTATAAATAACACAGTGTATATCTCTCATATATATTTTCAACATAATAATTTTCTTTCCCAGTTTTTTGCTATATTAGCAGTTGCAGCTGCAGCTGCAACCGAAGACAAAGCTGTCAAAAAAACAGCAAAGCGCCATCTTGAACAAGGACTGTACACCGATATTGGTTATGGAGCTGATTTAAGTGCTTACGGCAAACCCGACTGTGGACATTCTGTATCTGGTTTAAATGTTTTGGGCACATCTGGTTCAGTCAGCTCTTTGGATTTGTTAGGCTCATCAGGATCATTGAGCTCGTTGGATTTAGCGAGCTCATCAGGATCATTGGGTTCTTTCGATTTAGCCAGCTCAGCAGGATCATTGGGCTCGTTAGATACATCTGGATCATACCTTTATAACTACCAAGGAGCAAGTAAGCAGACATTATTTTTTTAAATATTAAATGAAGGCTCTAAGATCAAATTTAATGATATATTTAACTAAACTATTTTTAGCTCCCCTTGTTCATCAACTAGCCAACAGTCAAGAAGTACGTCATATTACCCAAAAAGTACCAGTACCAGTAGCTCAACCCTATCCAGTTACAGTTACCAAAACTGTTCAAGTACCACATCCAGTACCGGTTGAAGTACCCAGACCATACCCTGTTCATGTTAAAGTACCAGTACCCGTCGAAGTACCAAGACCTTATGAAGTTAAAATTTCCAAGCCTGTGCCAGTACCAGTAAGAGTGAATGTACCATACGAAGTACCCAAGCCATACCCAGTACAAATTACTAAGACTATTCCCGTACCAGTTGAAAAGAAAATTTACATTAAGGTAAGAATATTTTTATTATTTTCAATTAGTACCTACTTCTTCTGCCTTTTATGCTTTTTGAGTTCATCTGTGAAAGACAGTTTTGACTTTAGATTCAGCTGTTTTCATCGTATAAAATTTTGATTGAATTGCTTAATTTCAGCAACTAGTGCAAGTACCACATCCAGTACCACAACCCTACGCAGTACCAGTTACCAAATATGACCATGTTAAGGTACCTACTCCAGTTTACGTAAAGGAACGTAAAGTCGTACACACTTATTCTCATTCCAATCAAGAACTTCCTGGAAATCAGATAGTACTCAAACCCCAAGTATCAGCTCAAATCCCACAATACGTCGGTACATCATACAGCGGTCTACCAAGTAAGTAAAACGTTCATCCAATTCAATAAGCATTATTATTATTTACAATTATGATTTAATTTGATTTTTTCTCCACCCTCACACACTCCCTTATCAAGATCTTATTTTTTGTTCCAGGTGCTTACGGTTCTGGAATTTATGGATTAGGAAGTTATGGTGTAAGCGCCTATGGCTCCGGAGGTATTGATTACGATTCCGGATATGGTTCTGGAATTTACGGTTCTGGAGTTTACGGTTCCGGAAGTTACGGTACTGGATACGGATACGGCTCCTCTGGATACGGTACCGGATACGGATACGGCTCCTCTGGCTACGGTTTGGGTGGTTTGTACAGTAACAACTATGGATCTTCGGTTTACAATCACGGTGATGACTACAGTGGACTTTTAAAATCTTATGTTCCAAGCAAATGGGGTGGATACAATGGAAAATGGTACCACGCTTCAGCCACCAAGACAATTTAACTTATCCATGGTTTTTTTTCTAGTCGCTATGCAAATTCAATAAATTTGTTATACATTTGTCAAAATTGAATATTTCCTTGGTAAAATTTATTTGAAAAATTTAAATTGAACACTCTGTTTATGTATAAATTGTAAATACATATTAATTTGTATATTTATAACAGTGTTTTATTACAATATTCCAATAGATCAGCTATCGAGAAGGCTCAGTTTTGGTTTGAGCTGGTAAAAGATCCATAGCCACTATGCCAGCCAGCCAGCCAGCCACAAAAATTTCAAAAAAGTGGAGAAAGCAGAATTATGATGTATGTATGTATTTTGGGGTGACATTCACTGAGACCTAAAAGATCTATTGTGCCCCTCACTTCTACTTGGTTTCTGAGGAGAGTCTCAGTAACTAGTAGTTCCAATAGTCCTATTTCCCGAAGGAATTTTAGGTTGTCTGCAGGCTTCAACTTAGGTAAATGTTCCTCTTTTATCCAGTAATCTCCCAGGTGCTGTTCTCTAGGATTCTGAAGTGCTGTGCAGTTGGAAAGTATGTGGATGGAGGTTTCTTCTTCCATGCCACAAAATCAATGATGATTCACATCTTTCTTTTTCCATTTACCACTTACAAATTTTGGAAGAGATTTCTTTTAGGAACAATTCTCACCTTTTGCACCTACTTTTTTTGTAATTTATTTGTTTATTGTTTATAATAAACTATGTGTGTGTGTGTGGTGGAGAATGGCCTCAGACATAGTCTATTAGCCACAGAAAATTAAAAGTTAGTAAAAAATTGAAATATCAAAGCGTATGTCTAAATAGATAATTTAGACTTATTTATGAAATTCACTATAGCATCAAGTACATACTTATCCATGTTTGCCAAAAGAGTGGTTATATTTGTGGGAAGAGGAAAATTGAAATCGATCAGAGAATTGTAAAGTACGGTTGTTGCTATTTTGTTTTCAATGCATTCAAGGAAAATATGGTTCAAGTCTCCTACTAATACATTGTTACAGGAGCAAGCTGGAGATTTCACAATACCTATTTTAAAAAGATGAGTCGGGAAACGACCATGATTCGTTCTTAAACGAGATATGATGGAGGTATATTGTTTTCTATAATCAAAATTAGAAATATGAGGAATCTTAGTTGGTAAAGTAGGATGCAAAATGAAATATTCACCTATAGATGTTTTAGCGAATTCGGCGTAAGATGTTATTATTACTAATTTCGTAAAAACAGGGGTATATGATGTTAGGTACAGTCACTAAAGATTCATAACTGAATTGAAATATAGGGTACTTATTTTGCTCTACGATCAGATTTTCTTTAATGTTGGTATCAAGAAAAGCGTCTACTAATGGAGGACTGGTTTTTATTCTCCAGTATGGCACAGTGAGATTGTCAGTGTTTTTGTTGAAATTTTTTGAACCATATACGTGTTAAATGTTCGATATTTAATAGGAAGCTTTTCGGCTAGGTATTGCCTTCTAATATGCAACGGAGGCTCTTGCATTTCTGCTAAAATATCTTGATTAGGTGATGACATCGTAACTCCTAGGCATATTTTTAATGATTTGTATTGAATTTGGTCAATAGTTATTAAATTGGTTTTTGATAAATTATTAAATAAATATTAAATAAAATAAACAGTCGCTGAGCTCCATAAAATATTAGATAAGATAAGTGAAGACAAGCCAATATTTTACTTCGTCACTATCAAAAACAGATAGCCCCAATTATGAATTGTGAATTCCCAGGACCACTTTGGGAATCAGTAATTTACATGGAACCACTTGTAGAACAAATCCTGTGTGTGATTCAAGCGCAAAGTTACATTGCCTCTCGCTCAGAGCTATTCCTAAGAGCGCTTTCAGACACTTTGTGGCCGGCTACTAGTGTCTGAAAAGAGTCGCGCGCTAAAAATACATTATTTCTTATCTGTCTCTCGTGTGAATGCGTCTATTCATATTAAGCTACAAGATATATCTTATAGGATACTATAATTCTTATAACGGTCTACAAAACAATTAAATGATCCTTATACAACTAAAAAGAGTCTATTCTTATACAACTGTTTGGTTGTATAACAGTTCTATTAAAAGTTTATACAACTCTTATATGACTTTTTAATACAAATTTATACAACTCTTAATCGACTGTTTTATAATCATTTATACAGCTACTAAAAAATGATTTAATAGTGTGTCATGTAGTAACATCTATAATATGGGATTGAAGCGGTACTATGAAGGTCTCACAAAATGGTTGTATAATGCAATATATTCTTTATAATGCTGTTATATAGAGCACAATGGAAACATTTTGACATCTAGCAGTATATAAAAGAATTTCATTTTTTAGCGTAGAATATCAGAACCAAGTTATATTTCAACATGAACGTGCATCATACATTTCATTTGTAGAAATGAAGACTTATCAAAACGACTTAAAACCTCATTATATATATTTTTTTGTCCAGGTTAATCTAGAGTCTTATATGGAGCATAAATATGCACATATCGTATTTATGGAAATAGTAAAGTCTGCAATATTGAGTTGTACGTGTTTCGGAAAACCACATAAAGGCAGAGTTTTTAACGGAATTGTAAAACATGTCTCGTTTATCCATATTTTTAGTATCTCTAACACTTAGTCGCTCATACATGTTGAAATATTGAATTTACCAAGTGGTGAACCAAAATAAAATCATTTTGAATATTCTATTTCAGTTTTCTAATACTTTTAAAATTGAAATAACAATTTAAAAGACTGGCAGAATGATTTTTTAATACCTACCCAATGTAAGTCAGAGCATTTGAATTGAGAATCATACCCAAGAGATTGTCTTTAACGTATTTGCTGCTTCAAAGTACCTATCAATTCACTTTTGGCTGCTGGTAGCAGCTCGTAGTAGGTCTGTTCGTAGAGCAGTCACAAACGGTTGGAAACTGGACGACTCATGCGCAGAGTCTTTTTGACGACGATTTTTATTCACTGCGCATGCGTCGTCCAGTTTCCAACCGTTTCTGACTGCTCTACGAACAGACCTAATGACTGAATTTCGTTCGTTTATTACCGGGCGTGACGCCGAGTCTTACCTTCCCCTTGCCACTTGAGCACATACCGAAAAGTATGAGCTTCAAGCCATTGACGTTTGACCGTTTTGACGTTTATTTAAAGGTTAAGATTGTGGCGATTACGATTTAAACCTTTCTAAAAATATCTAAATATGCATAATTATATTATCAAAAACATTACAATTGAAAACTGTTCTTCCAACCAAAAATGACTGATTACATAACGAGTACGTTCATAATCTATAGAGTGTACTTATCAGTCATTGAAATAGTGTATAACGTCAGTAATTTTCAATTTTTGTCTCAAATTTGGCTAGTAGTGGAAAAAAATGTATATACACCACGGTGGGGAAGACATTTATAAGCCTCGCACCTTATTCCGGTAAAAAAAAAATAAAAATAAAAAACATTATTGTGGTTTGATTCCCAAAAGAATAAGCGAAAAAAGAATAAGTAATGCCACAAGGAACTTACAGAAAATAATAATAGTCTTCACCACATTGGTGTATAATATACTATTGTATTAACCTTTCACAAAGATCTCCAACACAAAATTGTTTATTGATTTTTTTAAAAAGTTTGCTCATACCATTTACGATAAATCTGCAAGGCAAGTGATCTTGAGCTAGTGTTAAAATTAGAGCAGGAAGAGAGATATAGAGAAGGACGGCCAAGTGTAACATCTACCTACTTTTTGGCAAGTAAAAATCTCAAGGAGTTTTCTCCGGTAGATGGTGCTAGTTGCATCAGACCGAATTAGCGGTTTCTAACTCACTAGAATTGAGCCATAGCTACACCAAGCGGCTAGACGTCGATTTTTGCCGCTAGAAAATTGAAAATTAAAATATCTCTGAATCTCTCTAATTTCGCAATTTTCGGTCCAATTGGGTAAATTAGACAAATATATTCCACACATCCTGAAAAAAGTATCTTTTGATGGCATCTTGACCAGATCCTAGATCATAATCATCCCTTATTACTTCATTATTAAAGTTCACTTCCATAGTTATTGTTTCTATTCAAATTAGGCCCCCAAACTCAGCGATTTTTCTATTTTTCTGTTATGATCGATATTATTAAGGGTCATCTACCAAATTCGACCTTGCACAATTATGCTTTGTATATTTTTTTTTGTTTCCCTACGTCCTCACGTTTAAGTTCACATAACGAAAATTTTATTAGAAATATGAAAGCTCCGCAACATGTAGGTAGCCAAGCGGTCCAAGCGGATTTTGGTTCACGTACTACTCTATAAGCTTCGTCAGTACTGAACTGGGAGACCGCCGAGACCGGCAAGCGTTGTATCAACAATTGAACGGCACGCGACTACCGAAGCAGAGAGACAATGTCAGTCATAGGAGGAAAGAAAAGTGAGCGATGGATTTTTATCCGATATTTTAGTGGTAGCAACCGAATTTCAATAAGGAATTGTACGGTCATAAGTAATTTGAGGATTCTGAGATTTTTATATAGTATTCATAAAGCTTCAAATTAGACTTCTTATCAATTAGTTTTTCCATTTAATCCATATTTAATTCTTTACAAGGGTTCAAACTCTGCTTAATATGTGTAATTACCTCATGATTCGTATTTTTTTCAACAAAATTTGGTTAGCCTTTCAAAGTTTTTATTCGATGAGAACTCTAAGTTCAACATTAATCTACATGATATGTTTTTTTCTTAATTTTCAATACATCCATTACCTCAAAATTCTTATGATAAAATAAATATAAACTTTTCAAATTCAAAAATGTCGTGAGTTATGGAACCGGAAAATTTGAAATATTTATTAATTTTCACGGCTGCTCATGTCACTAAGCGAATATTAACTTTAAAACAGAGGAGAATGAGATTTGGCAAAATAAGTGGTTAATGAAACGGTCTAATGATGTCTAACTTTGTCTCAAAAGATTCTACGTTGTTAAGGTAATCTTCGTGTTTTACATTGTACAAACAAGCATGTTTTGAGATTTACTCAATTAACATTTCAATCTCTAGTTTAATCCAAGACATATTTTCAACCACTTTAATACATAACCACAGATTATCAAGATTAATGACAATCATATGACTTTTACATCGTGAAATACAATAAATCAAATTTTTGAGAAAATACCACGCTTGAAGGATTCTCTACGACAAAATTTTGAGTATTTATCAAGACCCGAGGAGTATTCGATAAGATAATTTTTTACTTTGTAGATATCAAAGAATTGATTGTCAATCTGATGTTTAATAATTTTCAAGACAAACAAATATAATTCATTTTTATTTAAAACTACAGTTATGAAAAGTATAATTGGTGAATTAATTGAATCGTTAGATGCAATACCAAATCTTCGCGACATTTTTAATCCAGTTGTCAGTTTGACGTTCAATTAATTTTTAATAAAAAATAAACACCAAACTGAAAACACCACATGTAGGGTATTATCAGTAGTAATAACCCAAGGACATTGATAATTGTATGAAAAAATTCCATGACAGATTTCGAAAGCTTGTTGCTTGGAAACAGACCGACGCCGTAGGCGGAGATCTGTTGCCTACAAGCAACAAGCTTGAGAAAGTTGTCATAAAATTTTTGAGCATTTAGAAAATTTTTCACCAAATCGTGTTATATTGAATATTTGAAACTTCAAAATCGAAATAAATCAATAGGTATGTGTCCATAGGAACGTGAAAACAGCCCATGGTCTGTTATCAGTGTAATGTTGACATGATTGGGTGAAATTGTTCATATGATAAAAAATAAGGAAATTTTATTGGTTATTGGAGCTGTCAAAAATTTTTCGATAATAATACAACAAGTGTGTTGATGATTCGAAATACAAATTTCTTCGATTTTGAGAAATAAATTGTTGTTTTGAAACAACACGAGCGCCTAAGCGCGAGTGTGGTTTCCTAAAACAACAATTTGTTTCGAAAAAGAGAAGAAATTTTCGATAATCATTAATTACACGAGTTGTATTTGTCAAGATTATTTCTTGATACAATGATTCTGACGTTTCTTTAATAATTTGACATTTTCTGTCAGTCACCAGATTTTCAATATCGAATAAAACAACTAATGACAACGCGAATCACACGTATAGGAAAATTGCATGTATCCAATCAGGTGCCGAAATACAGAATCGAAAACATAGTGTTTTCCGATATCAATCCTCATATTTAAACCAATCGAAGGCGCGTATTTTGTATTGAGTGAAATAATCGAAGGTAATACCACGAGTGCTTCAAATTTTATCGATAATTTTTTCTTTTACACGAATACTTGTTTATTTGGCAAAAATATGAAAACAAACCGATTGATAAAATCACGAGTTCGTTAGGACGAGGAATTTTATCTAAATTCGGTTTGTTTGAATGTTTTTGCCTCAAATAAACAAAAGTGATGAAAATAAAAAATTATGCTATAAAATTTGAAGAGCGAGTTGTATTTGGGAAGATTATTTTTTTCAACAATTTAAAATTTTGTATTACCTGAATGTTCAATATTCTCTTGGGTGATGGCACTGAATCGGTTTGAGTACATTTTTCAATAAACTTTTAGTTGTCAATAATGACAAATTCAAAGTAAATTTTGACGTTTCAATGTAAACAAGGTATTATCGATGAGAAAGCAGAATTATCAGTATAATACCGAATGATTGGTTAGAATAATGTATTGCTATTGGTTAAAACCACCAAAATGTCAGATTTTGACAAGTGAAAAAAATAATCAATACAATTTTCACTTATAATTGCACAAGTGGTTTGTGTTTTATCGGGTAAATTTGGGTTGTTTAATAATAAACTGTTTCCTAGCAATTTGACGAGAATAACTGTCAACTATTAAAAACTCGACACCGAAGGTGTAGTGTTTTTAGAACCTCCACCTCCACCTCCACCAACACTCCACCTTCGGTGTCGAGTTTTTAATAGTTGACAGTTATTCGAGTCAAATTGCTAAAGGAAACAGTTTAGAATTTGAACAACACAAATTTACCCAATATCAATACAAAACTTGAGTGTAATTCTGCAGGACAATTTAATGAATGAGAAATTTGGAAACATATCAATGCAAACTTTATTTATGAAACATAAAAAATAAACACATTTTTATTTTAATGTACAATTATTAAAAACGCAGTTGTTGAAATTCATACTAGGAACAGTGATATTGATGAACAAATGAATAAGTGAAAAAACCACTAGTGTATTTGTCGCTGTAAAAGTTAAAGCTAACTTTTGCCGCTGTCAAAGTGACAAAGTGACATATGCGATTTTTTATACATGAATTAAATTGTCAATTATAAACTTAACAATTTGAATTGTTCCAAAACTTGAACTAAATATTGCACAAGAAATTGTCTAATCTAAAATGACCCTTAGAACCATATATTATAATAGAATGTCATAGTCGTCAAATATTCCGAACAAAAAACAGTCAACAACTAACTGAACAAGTCAATTTGATATAGTCGAAATTATTACCACAGTATAGGAACGAACCAGTATGTTATCTCGTGACGTCACACTCCCGAGTTCTCTGTGACCTACAACGTCGTTCGGACGAGTATCTCATCCGGCATCCGGCGGCCCGAGCTGTGCTGCGATCCAACCAAAGTGCAAGTGGTGAATTTGCGATTAACATTATTTATTACACAGGGCTTATAATTTTACGGCTTTCCGGACAAACAAACATTATTATTTTCATAGTTCATAAGTATTTTTTTGCAATGGATACCATTAAAACGAAGAAAACGGGTAGTGTGTGTGTGTAAACCAATAAATATTTTGTATGAGACTATTGTTTTATTCACTCATCAGTGTACTGTTCTACAATATTTAAGTATAAACATTTAACACGTTTAAGTCATTTTAAAACTTATGCTACCTACGCCTATGGAAAAGTAAAATGAATCGTAAAGCGATCCGTTCAAGATCATCAAAAGCTCTGGCAATTTATTAATGAAATTCATAATAATAGTAATACTATTGGTTCGTTCCTATACTGTGTTATTACTGCAGCCTAATTTTTATGGCAGTGACCAGACCGCTAGTGTCGCCGGGCTAGCCAAGTTTGGTGTAACCCATACTTTAGAATGTATATTATTCTTGTTGAGAACCGCATTTTCTGTTTGATTTGCAATTATAATTCCAGACGCTGGGACTTGATCTGCTTCTTCATCCCCTTGTTAAGGGTATGTGACATTTGCTAGGAGAAATTTGGATTTATTTATGAATCTTTCATGAATAAGATTGTTCTGAAATAGGGTTCGTTTATAATATACAAATCAGAAATAGTAACACATAAAGAACGATTGGTAATTAAGTTTAATTTAAACAGATATATTCAAATGTTTAATAAGAAAAGTTTCCGTAAAACTTTTTATATTTTTCGTTCACATCCGCGAGATTAAAATGGGTCAAGCACTAGATTAACCTTTATGATATATTCCTAATAAAAAATATTATTAATGCAGCATGTGAAAATGTTGATGAATTAGATCAGGTCGGTTTTATATAAAAAGGATGCTGATGGTAAGCTCTATACTATTCAGATTTGGTATCTTCCCAGAGAACAGTTACAATCAATAACATCAACATGAAAGTATTTTTGGTAAGTAGAATAAATTATTATTTGATTTTTGAACTTGGGAAATTTTGCTGCTAGTGTACATCCAATATAAATCTGAGTATTTCATATTCAAACTAATAGTTAGGCCGGCGAATAGGGGATTTTTCGGGAATACTCGAGCGTGGCAGTTGGAGATATGAGAGATACCTTAGACCTAATAGAACAACTTTGGAAAGTATTGGCTCTATATGGAGTGACGCGCACTTAGGATAGACGATCAGATTAGTAAAAAAATCGATAGTCTGAAATACTCGAGCGCGTCATATTAAGATGTTGGGGGTTGATCTTAATGTTTTAAGACTAAATTTAACTAATCTGACGATAAGTCCTTCACGCCGCCGAGTTATAGGGTCGTGAACTTGTAAAAAAAAGCATCATGAAAACTCAAACTCCCGTTTTTTTTTTGAGTATATCTCGAAAACGGAGGGTGTTAAAAAAATTCATATGGAACAACGATGATTAAATTATGTAACTTTTATCATATCTCAAGTTTTTTTTCCTAAAGCTTCTCGACAATTTTCGTGGACTCGGAAAAAGTTACGCGTATCTGTATGCAAAAGTATTATTAACATGTAAAGTTTCATTTATTTATATTATTCAATAGCCTGTTGATCCTCAAATTATTTTTTGAACGTACCGTAAGTAAAACGAAGTGAAGAATTGAAGCAAAAAAGAGGAATGTGCCATAAACATGTAATACAGACCTTTTTCGGTCAGATAAAGAGAAGCCACCAACATTTTTGTCAGATTAAGAAAGTATGCTTTCAGGATACCGAGATAACCTTCCCTATGAAAATCTGACGCGTTCGAGTATTTCAAAAGAACTTTTTTTTGCATTTTCAAAAATTTGTCGTAACTTATCGACACGCCGAAATCGTCAGTTTTTTTAAAGGGAGCTTTCTTGGGGCCTACTTAACACCCCTTCCGAAAATCTGACGCACTCGAATAATTTTTTTTTCGGATTTATGACTACTTTATATGCCTACCCCCACCATACGAGCACTTTTTTTCGAAATTACTTTATCTTTCGATTTTGATAGGTCTCGACGGCGCTCGAGAATGTCGCCATTTAGCGACCTCGCCTCCCTAACTATAAAGATAAATTAATTTTTTTGTTACAGATCTTGTCTTGCGTCATCTTGGCTGCTTCTGCTGCTCCCACTTCTGGTGGTCAAAAGACAAAGCGTCATTTACTCAATGACTATTATTATGATGCCATGCCCATGCCTTTGACTTACTATAATGCTCTTCCTCTTCAACATACATATGGTGTTCATGAACAGCTGATAAATCCATCACCAGCTGTGTTCAAGTCATCAGAGCAGGTAGTCTACAACACTCCAGAAGTCTTCGGTGCACTACATTCATATCCACAAGTCATCGATCCAATATACTCAAGTGGATTGTATTCTTCTAAGGTTTTGTTGAACGCTGCTCCATGCCACTAATCTGTAGCAATACTGAAGACAACCATATTGTCTGTGACAATATTGTCTGAATCCATCGTTAACATTTGACGAATTTGTAAATTTTTGTTTCTAATAAAATTTAATTAAGAATAAAATGATTTTTGTCCACGACCACCTAATAATAAGTCAATATTTTACCTCCTAACTAAAGGTATATGGTACCCATATATCAACTGTCGTGAATTATGGTTCATAATACACTGTAGTGTATTATGGTTCATAATTCACGACTAGAGATGGGGGTACAATATGAAATAAACTATTAAATCTGTGTATTCTGTTCAGGAAATTTGTTTCTGACATATATCGTATCTATAAAATATTGTAATTTTTAGTATTGATACTTTTCATAACGATATTTTCTAATATTAAGTATTTTAAAACAATATATTTATAACGGTACGTTGTATTGATACTTTCTACAGTATCGCCCATCTCTATATATGTCAAATTATTTGAAGTAGATGCCACAACATTCTGAGGTTAGTAATATGCAAAACCCCTACTGACTTTTATTTATTAATAAATAAATTAAGTGTCGTGGACAAAGTATAGTATTCTACTCGCAATTTATGGCCATAATTCACTTGGGTAACTTGCGCCTCTCGCCTGCGGCTCGTGACGCAAACGTCACCCATCGTGAATTATGGCTATCATAAATTGCTCGTTTAATAATATACTATTTTCCACTACTAGCTGTGAAATTGACAATTATTGCTTCTTATAGCCTACTGAGAAGTTGAATTTCTCTATTAATGGTTAATAATTATTAACCGAGGTCAATAATGGACAAATTCAAATATTTTGAGAATTCAGGGATGATAGTTCAAGAAAAACTTGTGCAACATAATTTTGTATACCCAGGAGATTGTCTTTACCATATTTGCTGCTTGAAATTACCTATCAAGATGAAATTATTAGAATAAAAATGATATCAGTTTAAAATTCGTGCTCAACCAAAAATGACTGATGACATAACGAGTACGTTAAGAATATCACAGAATACACCATCCCAAGAAGAAACGAAACTTGTGCTATTTTACAATTCATTTTCTGAGTGCGCATGTCTGACAGTCGCCATTTTAAGCCCGTTATCTGTCAATGACATGTGATTTTATTGTTTACCAAAGAATTTTCTTTGTTGTAAGCTTTTTGATTACTTACATATTTTTTTGTGTTTTGAACGATAAAATTTGCTTACAAAATTACATTCATTAGCTATGGCGCCAAAAACTTGTGCAATTCGGGGCTGTCATTCAAGTAATGGATGATAATAATCGAAAAACACAACAAAACTTTGATATCTATGGAGAAAAGTTTACTGTCGCTTCTTTTTTATAGCTTCGTTGTCACAGATATTAGTACATTTTCTTTGGGTGTAAAATTTAATTCAGAATCTGGTGAAGTGTAACTTTTAAATATATAAATAATAAAAATTTTATATTCAAGCACCATACTCATTGTAATTTTATATCACCATTCGCTGAAATTCTTATATATTATAAATATATAATCTATTATTATTGTCTTGGTTTTTAGACTCACCCTATCCTACATATAGTGCTACATAAATACATACTTACACATACCGTGTGGAAACCACTTATGGAATAAAATTCTTTATGTCATTATTTTAGAACATTATAAAAATGCCGAGACACGTCAACTTTTGAATTGAGTTGGGCGTTATGTAAACATAAATGTAAATGTACAGGGTGATTCACGCAAGTATGCCATAGTCGGTGTTGTTTTTTTTAATGAAACACCCTGTATATTTGCATATTTTTGAAATCCTCTTAATGAACCGATTTCAACAAACTAAATAATGTATGGTCAATTATGAATTATACAGGGTGAAATTTTAAAATTAATAATGTATTACACTTAAAATATTGGTACTTTTTTAAATTAGCTAAATATGGATTTATCAAAAATCTAAACTAACTAATTATTAGACGTATTTGTATATTAAACAAAACCTGCTACGCCCATGAATTTTATCATAAATACCTAAAAATTTCCTGAAAACGTCAATAATTAGACAAAATCGGTAAATAATGTGGATTGTTTTAAATCGGTAAATAATGTGGATTGTTTTCTATTCTGTCAGTTGTTGATGTGTTGACAGTTTATACTGAAAAAGTGAAATCTTTGTCAAACACTCTTTCCTTGTCGACATAACTATGAAATATTTAACTGAGACTCACCGAATTGAGATTTTAATGATGATCGGGTACGGGGATAACTGCAGAAATCAAGTTAAAGTGGCAAACTTATTTAATCACAGGTATCCCGAATTGCCTAATATTTCACAAAGTACCTACTGTGTCCAAAATTCATGCACAACTCAGAGAACTTGGACATGTCAAACCATTGAAAAGAAAATCACACATAAAGAAATACTTCATCCCTACAAATTAACTTTTGTGCAGGAGTTAACAGAAGACGATCTAGATAGTAGAATGGATTTCTGCGAAAGATTGATGAATAAGCTGAACACAAAAATGAGATAGCTCTTGGTACCATTATTTTTTTTGACGAATCAACATTCACATTGAATGGAGAGGTAAACCGACAGAACTGTAGATATTGGCCAGCAGAGAATCCTAATTGGATGCGTGAGACACATACTCAGTACCCTCAAAAGGTGAACGTTTCGGCCGGTATCATAGGCGACCATATTATTGGTCCTATATTTATAGATGGAAATTTGACAGCTGAAAAATATTTAAATATGCTCAGGAATAAAGTTATTCCTGCGTTGGCAAACTTATATCCTAACGCAATAAATAGATCCTAGCTTACCGAATGAAAATGTTTGGTTCCAGCAAGACGGGGCAACACCCCATTATGCTTTAATGGTAAAAACTTATTAAGATGAAATCTTCCCCAATGAATGGATTAGACGAAGAGGTACTATTGAGTGGCCAGCTAGATCGCCAGACCTTACGCCGTTAGATTTTTTTCTGTGGGGTTATCTCAAGAACAAAGTATATGCAGCACAACCAACTAGCATTGTAGACCTCAAAGACAGGATAACTACAGAAATACGGAATATTTCACCTCAAACTTTAAACAAAGTTAAGGAGGAGTTCTATAGGAGACGTGTCTCGGCATTTTTGATAATTTTCTAAAATAATGACATAAAGAATTTTATTCCATAAGTGGTTTCCACACTGTATAATTTCAATAACAATAAGAATCATTTGGTTAAACAACAGCTCGAAACAAGTCATAAAAATAAACCATAATTATTTGAGATTCTTTGGTTTCACTTTTTTGCGTGTAGTTAACATTTAATTTACATTTTTTGAACAATTTTCTGTCAACGTCAGTTTAAAGGTCACGAAATTTCGCTCCCAAAACATCAAAGGATTTACGTCGGCTTTCGTTCCTTGTTTGGCTGGTGTATTCTGTGATAGTATATCGAACACTGACAGTGTACTTGTCAGTTAGACGACGGAGTAAACGCTTCTCGTGGTGCGTTTGTGAACTATTTTTAATTTTTGTCCTAAATTTGGCTAGTTGTGGAATAAATTGTACATACACCATGGTGGTGAAGACATTTTTATAAACCTCGCACCCTATTCCGCTCGGTCAATAATAACAGTCTCTACCACCTTGGTGTATAATATACTATTTTTGGACATGAAAAATGTAGAGAAAAATCGACTGGTTATATTGGCTCAGTTTTTTGATAAAATGGCTTTCAAATGGTGTCATGAAATTATCGAAATCCACTTTTTAAAACAAGTTACTCAATACCCGACTAATTTAGTCGGCAAAGTATCGAATGCAATGAAATGCTAACCACGGAGCAATAAATCTGTTGCTGCCTATTAGTCAAAAGTTAGCTATAACTCAACTAATTGGAAAGATGCATTTTTTAAACGTGAATTTTCCAGAATACTATCAAATATCCAATCTACTGAGAATCTTTTAAATTGTAGTATTTTATAAATTGACAAAGATAACATTCTGAATTCTGATATTGAAATGAAGAACCTTCAATTCAACTGCTAGTACTAGAGTTCCATCAAGATTTAGCTAACGCCTCGGCAGATAACAATATTATCCTGCGGTGGGTTAAAGGCCACGACAGGAGTAAAGGAAATCGCATTGCCGATTCTTTAGCCAGGGAAGCAGCTGGACTAAAAACTTTATGACCCAGTGACACCTACGGCCTAACGATTTCGACAATTGTGGAACTAGCTAAACGTTACACCCATGCTCAATCCCTTAAGAGATGGGATGGAATCAAAGGATGCAGTCTTGCCAGGATCACTCTGGGCGACCCTGGGAAGCTGGCGCCGAAGAAATATTTGTCGATGACCAGGAAAAACCTACGTTTTACAGTAGGATTTCTGACTGGCCACTGTCAACTAAGGAAACACCTCCATACTATGGGGCTAGTGGACACACCTCTAAGCAGGGTGTGTGAACAGGAAGATGAAACTGTCTTAGACAAGGGTCCGGAGTTATCGTCAATAAGAGAGTGTATGTTTGGTGAGTCTTGGCCTACACCTGCCGATATAAAGGAGATGTCTCCTAGTGACCTGTCCACCTTCATGGGAAGGACAGGATGGATGATGACGTAGGAGGACAACTCCTCAGGAGGATGTACAATGGGTCATATGTGACCTAAGTGCTGTGAGACTACACTCACCCTCCCTACTCTACAGATACAGATGAACTGCTAGAAAATTGTGATGACCATAAAAAAGGATACTAATTAGAAATATTATTTCACATACATATATTATTTATTGTGATCAATCAAAGAAACATCAGATTTTAGTTAACAATAACTTTTTTTTGTGGATACAAATATTGAACAGTTTGTGCTGGATTTATTATTCCTGAAGAACCAAGTACAACTTGTTCAGATGGTCTGATTACTACTTGTTCTGGAGCTCTCAGAATAACTTGTTCTGGTTGGTGACTCCCAGCCAGCACTTCTTCGGGTGCTCTGAATACTACATGCTCTTAGGACAACTGGTTTTGGTGTTTTAACTACCAATGGATGGACAGATCTAAGCTTTTCTGATGATCTGATTACCATTGGTTGGGGTGTTTTGAGTATTACTTGTTCTGGTGCATTCAAATTCAAAATAACTTGTTCTGGAAGAGATGAGTAGTATGTTTGCGGAAGAGGGTCATATACTTCGCTGTCCAATAGATGGCGTTTTGATTTTTTACAAGTAGAAGGAGGGGCAGCAATTACTGCTAGGATTATATAGTCAAATGCAGTCTTATCATGCGGATCATACGATTCAACAAAAACATTCTCACCGTTTTTGTTCTCTTTTATTGCGTTTGATCATAACTTTCGAATAAAATCCGTAAGGTGAATAACACAGACTTATGCAATTGTGAATTATCTAATTCTATCTATGTGCAATAATCCAAGTTTTGACCTTTTTAGCTAGTTTTTTACTTCGGAAGTTATAACTATTGTTACAACAGGTGAATAAATAGTCCATCAAATAAAATCTACATCTTTTCTAGCTTTTTGTTAAATTTTTAATTTTTTGAAAATAAAAAACATTGAAGATAATATTTTGATATAACCTTGTACATTCTTTAAAGTAGTGTCATAACGTAAGACAACTATCAAACCATTCGGGTTTGATATAAGAAAAATATATCGAATAAAATTCTTTCATATACAAATGACTTAAAACCGTTGCCGTCACCTCCACCGTCATCTTTATGTGACCTGCAACCGATGCCATCCTTATCAACGTCATCTACTTACCAGTTAACAACAAATAACTCCACTGGACTGGCAATATTAAGTTATTCACAGAATGCAACAACAAGTTTCTAATATTAATATTTATAATAATAATAGTTTTTGGTTAAAGTTTTGTATATGTATGTTGAAATGAAATAACTTTTGAAAAATGGGTTGGTATACTTTTTTGTATATACGGTCGTAGAAAAAATAATGTTCCTAACTCATGCATGAAGTGTCTTTCCCGTCCTTGACCGCTTGCCCGAACTCCGCTCCGCGTCGTTCGGGTCAACTGCAGTCGCGTGCGGGAAAGTATCACTTTCTATTTCAACGATTCTAAAAAGTCAGTTATGCCACTTTGACAATTCAAAGTGACAATATGAATAATATGAAGGAATTTTCCGGTATTTTGCTTCCTCGAGCAAAGAAAATGGTACTTGACCTGATAGATTATTTCGAGAATAAATGAAAAAGTGGAAATTCGTCAACCAGTGTGCAGGAAACCTCAACCATCATTCTTTTCTTCGGGTATATTTGTAATCTCACATTTCGGTACCCTCTGTGTCTTATGATTTGATACATATGGTTAGTGACCTTTGCACCCGCACGGTAAGAGCGCTTTTAACTATACTGGACAAAACCTGAAAAAATAGGATTATAATGTTTCAGTTTTACTTACCCTTACAAAATAATTTAACATATTTCACTTACCAAAAAAGCCTTCCTGCTGGTGATAATCAATTTGATTGATATTATATTCACCTCGAGCATCATCCTTTTTATATAGTTTTTATTCCTATAATATCAACACTGAATTTGACAACTTGTTCTTAATATAAACGTGGATAAAAAATAGATAAATATATTCAATAGGACCTACTTGAATTTTTGAATTTATTATTTAGTAACAACATAAAAAAATTGTAATTAAAATTTGGAATACTTACAGTTGTATTTCAAAATAAAAACCAGACATCAATTATTCATAAATATATCTGATATAATTTATTTTCTGTAAGTTAATTGTGGCATTACTTATTCTGTTTTCTCTTATTCTTTTGGAAATCAAACCACAATAATGTTTTTTATTTTTTATTTCGACGTTTCGGTAGCGTTCCAGCTACCGTTGTCAATATTAACTAGTAATAAAATTAATAAAATAATTTTTGGTTCCTATCTGACACAACGAAAAAAATATGACAACTAGACAATCAATAATATTTCGAAGTTTAAGACTACAAAACTTTGTTGTCAAATTTTATTAAGGTCCATTTATTTATCGTAAGCCAACACACACTAATAGGTATTTGAATTTTGAATCAAATCATGCTATAAGCGTTAAAAAAGGGGTAGTAAAATCTTTATAGGATAGGGCCAGAATCATTTGTTCTAATGATAATCATTTCACAAAGGAGAAAACTCTACTGAAAAATGTTTTAAATGCCAATAATTACCCGGCAGAATTTGTAAATACACAAATCAAGAATATAGAGAAAGGCTCATTGTTAATACCCCATAATAATAACAATAATATTAATAATTCAGCTAACATAATTTTTAAAAACTTGACAATACCGTATGTTAGAGGTTTGTCAGAAAGAATTAAGAACATTGGTAATCAATTTAATATTCGAACCAGCTTTAAATCTAACAATACTTTGAGATCTATCTTAACAAAAACGAAACCAAAAAATGAAGAACAATCTTCAAAAAATTGCATATATCAGATATCTTGTGAATGCAACAAATTCTATTTAGGTGAAACATCTAGACCATTGAAAGTCCGAATAAGTGAACATAAAAAATACATGAAAGATATGGAGTTCTTTAAGTCAGGTATTTGTAAACATGCTTGGGAAGAGGGGCATAAAATTCAATGAGATTCGACAAAAATAATATTGAAAGAGCCCAATAATAAAAGACGAAAAATCAAGGAAAGTGCTTTAATACAACTAAATGCAGATAAATGTGTAGCTAGTATTTCAGCCGAATGTAGTCAAATTTGGTTACCAATGTTAGAAAGAGAAATTTCCAATAATCAATTACCTGCGTTATCAGGATAGCATCATAAGTTTTTATCCAGGTTTTCTTATGATTTATCATTGGAATAGTTGTTAATCAATACATACTTCAATACACAAAATCACCAAACTGAGTCATACATATTTTGAAAACAAAAATAATCATACACAAAAAAGTAACAACAAACGCGTTTTATTAACATTTCCAAAATAAGCTAAAAAAGCGCTATCCCAATAAAAACCGTTCCTGAAACGTGCACTTCACTGGATCCCATTTCTAGTAGACTATCATATCGTTAGAATGTCATAAAATAAAATATTTCATTTCACATTTTACCAGAGGTGTGATCTACTATGAATGGACCTTAATAAAATTTGACAACAAAGTTTTGTAGTCTTAAACTTCAAAATATTATTGATTGTCTAGTTGCCATATTTTTTTCGTTGTGTCAGATAAGGACCAAAAATTATTTTATTAATTTTATTACTAGTTAATCTTGACAACGGTAGCTGGAACGCTACCGAAACGTCGAAATAAAAAATAAAAAACATTATTGTGGTTTGATTCCCAAAAGAATAAGAGAAAAAAGAATAATTTATTTATTTACCAGTTTCTTCTTCAAAAAATGTAACAAAGGGAATGAAATGATTCTTGTAGGGCTTAGAAAATCAAAGATTTTGATGGGTGACTACAGTCCGTTGAGATCAAATGAATGCACAAATCAAAGTAAAGAGTTTTAACAGGGATTCTAGCGGGACATTGTCGCCTGAATGGACTCAAAAAGCTCAAAATAGTGAAGAAAGAAGAAATCTTTTAAATAACTTTATGATAAGTTTTGTTGTATAAAGAAATGATATGCATATCTGATAGATTCATATCGTTAAAAATTAAAAATTCAATTTTTTTATCTAGTTTTTTTCCTAATAAAAAATCCTGATCGGTTAGTGTCGATAACTTACTTGAAAAATACCATTAAAGATCCGGTATTTCATCAAAATTAATGTAGGTCAAAAAAATATTTGACCTCTTGCTCATTTTGATCTATTTTTGATCCATAGTTATTCCTAGAACAGGTTAACAATTTTTTATAGCCAAAACCAAAATCATATAAAAAGAACGCGGTAGATATTTTCGGTATCATTTAAATTTGTCATTTTAAATTTTCATATAGCAATATGAAGGCTTTTTTGGTAAGTAAAATATGTCTCCATTCCAATATTTACAACTTGTGTATTGAGAGTAAGTGAAACTGAAACATTGTATTCCTATTTTTCCAGGTTTTGTCCAGCGTAATCCTAGCAGTAATTGCTGCCCCTCCTTCTGGTGGAGAAAAAACAAAACGTCATCTATTAGACAGCTACGTATACGACACTCTTCCACAGACCTATTACAATGCTCCCACTTACTACTCAACTCTACCCATTCAAAGTAAAATGGTTCTTCCAGAACAAGTTATATTGAATGCACCAGAGCATGTAGTAGTCAAAGCACCCGAACCAGTTGTACTCAGAACTGCACAACCAGTAGTAGTCAAAGCACCCGAACCAGTTGTATTCAGAACTGCACAACCAGTAGTACTCAGAGCACCCGAACACGTTGTACTTAGAACTCCACAACCGGTTGTACTTAGGGCTCACCAAGCAGAACAAGTACTAGTCAAACCTACAGAGCAAATTGTACTCAGATCTCCAGAAGTAATCAATGTTCAACATGCTGCTCAGTCTTTCTATCCTCAATTAGTCAATCCAATCTATCCATCAGAAATGTATTCTTCCAGAGTCATAGTAAACTAAACTTTGCTGATTATCGATAGAATATTATGTTTGCAAAATTTTATGATTTCTCTCAATAAATTTTTCATTGTATTTGATTGTATTTTATTTAGATTTTGGCCCATGTTTAAAATTGAATGGAATGGGTACAAATCGACGGACTTCAAGGTCGGAAATGGTGTAAGGCTCCGCTATCAACTGTTTTATTTAACTTAGCACTCGAAGCCATTATCAGAAGATCTAAAGTAAAAACAGATGGTACAATCTATAATAACGAACATCAGTGCATTGCGTATGCAGATGACTTGACAGTATTTGCAAAATCAAAGAAAGAGCTCACTAAAATTACAAAAAATCTCGCAGTAAAAGCAAACATTTTAGAACTGCAAATTAATCAAGCAAAAACAAAATATATGATCCTTGGAGATACTGGAAGTATCGGAGAGAATCTGATAGTGGAAACGACAAGGGAAATGGACTACAATTTCCAAAGGGTACATTAGTTTATTTATTTGGGAGTACTAATATCTAGCAATGCCCACGAAGAATAAGAAATACAGTCAAGAATCACGAAAGGCAACAGAAAATTTGGAATGTTCCAGTCACTGATGAAATCAAAATACTGTTCAAGAAAGATGAAAATGAGAATATATAATACCATTATAAAGCCCACTGTAACATACGAAAGTGAAACATGGATTCTAACAAAAAAACAGGAAGAAAAGCTGGAGCGCTGGGAGCGTAAAATTCTGAGAGCAATCTTCGGTGGAATAAAAACACCTGAAAGATGGAGAACGAATGAAGAAATAGACATAGTATTTGGAGAAGCAAAGATAACATCAAGAATAAAAACATACAGGTTAAGGTGGTTGGGACACGAAGAAACATTGAACAAAGGAAGAATGACAAAAATTGCTCTTTACAGGACTCTCATTGGCAAAAGAAGAAGGGGGCGGCCTAGAAAAAGATGGTTTGAAAGTGTGATGTCTGATATAAATAAACTGAAAATAAGAAATTGGAAACAGAAAGCTAAGAATAGAGAGGAATGGAGAAAAATAACTGCCCTGGATCCACAAGTCCTGAAGAGCATATTATTATATACACTGTGGGCCGAAATAAAGGAGTACATTTTTTAATTGGAAATATTTTTTTTGTTTTTTGGGGGATTTATTTTCTTTTCGCAGGGCTTATAACCTAACATGTCCTTAACATGACTGTAAATTGCATTTGAGCTCGTTGCAAATGAAAACTGTCTTAGCTAAAATTGTACTAATATGCTTTTTCGGTAGATAAACTATCCAAAACACTTCAGTGAAAAGGTAATTTTCTGAAATTACCGGACTCGCGAAATACCATTTTTTTATTAAATAACATTTTAACTAATAACACATTTATGAAAACAGTTTAGTAACTTTAAAACTTGGAGAAAAATAGTATGAATGTATGAAATTATTCACATACTACTTTTTGTAGTACGTCTCTTTCCTACTCACAGAATCTAAGCCCCCGAAATAAAACCGTTTGTTCCATTACAACATAATATAACAAACAGAGATAATAAATGATGAATGCCGGCGATAAGTTTAACGCGAATTTGTACGTTGACAGACCAAAGACTTTGTTTACATTTTTACTCATTTTTATGCCCCTTGCATATAAATTTAATCAAAAAACAGTTGTTATAACGACTTACTTACACCAGAGTGTTCGAATTATTGTGGTAAGTGAAGATTATTTGTCTACTTATTATTTATTTACTTCGCAATGAAAACTAACCTTAAATTGACATTTCATCATGGTTATGGATAGAATTCCATCAAACTGAATTGTATGAAACATATTTTGCTGGGACTACTGCCATATCAATGTGAATTCAACGCTATTGAATTAATTTGGGCAAATTGCAAGTCATATTACAATAAATATATTGGTAAATATAAGTATTCAGATAGCTCTGTTATAAATATGTGGAAAGATGCACTGCAACAATGTCATCAACAAATTCAGGAAAAATGTGTTAGGCATACTCATGAAATTATAGAAAAGTGGTATGCCCCAGAGCAAAATATAGTTGATATTAGCAGTAAATGGGCTGCAAGAGTTCTGCCTCATTTTCGAGTTTTTAACATGGGAATCTCCATAAGAAAATCTAAGGTTCGTTCTGGCAAAATTGGCTTTTAAGGTGGGTTCACACCGGCAACCGGACTGCAACCGGACGGCAACTAATCGCGGCGAACGACGTCTCGAAAGGCCTTAACGTCTAGTGTATACGAAAAATAATGCAAAAATTCTAACTACCCCCGTTCACCCCCCACGCAGCACCCCTCGTACTATAAGTTAACCAATCACAGTAAACGACGGCTCGCAAGGCCTTAACGTCTATATATGAAAAAATTCTACCCCCTTTCATCCTTCACCACCCAAATGCTTAGGCCACCAATCCACTCTCTAAATTACCCATAGATATAAATACTGATGATAGCTCTGATTCTATGAGGAAAATTAAATGAAATTTATTGTATATATTTATGAGTCTTAAATATACATTTTTAAAATATTTATTATTTATTTTCACAACCCAAAAGATTTCTATTTTTCATTGTTGAACCGTATGGGTGGGACGGCCCAATAGTAATGGTTGCTAGCCATAACACTAAAAAGGCAATTCTGATTTGCAAAGTTTCTACTGAGGAAATTGTTATTAATTCTAACTCTTATGCAAGTAAATTTGCTGAATAACCCTATAAAACTCTGGAATACTAACAGTTTTTTCAAACTAAAGGTTTAGGTAGCATATCGCTAAATGGCTGTGAAATATTTACAAATATCTAGCTTCAATAATAAATAACGCACACCGTCATTTTAGCCACATCCTAATTGAAACACCAATCTACGACCTACGTGTAATTTAATGTATTGATGTATTGTGTTTGTATATGAATGATGACGCATGGGAAAAGATTCACCGAACCAACTGTAAGTACAATTTTAGCTAAAACAGTTTTCATTTGCAACGAGCTCAAATGCTCTTTTTTTTATAAGTCCGACCCTATACATTATTTTGCTTCCAAATTTACAGTTATGTTGAGGACATGTTAGGTTATTAGCCCTGAAAATAGAAAATAAATCGTCCGAAAAACAAAAGAAATATTTTCAAATAAAAAATGTACTCCTTTATTTCGGCCCACAGTGTATATATTAAAATTGATAATTTAGTAAGATGTCGTTTTAAAGTACTTTTAATGTTACATTAGGAATCTCTCTGTTATTTTCAACTAAACAAAGTATGAGAAAAATTTTCCTTTTTTCTGACTAAATGCAGGAAGCAACAAGCAACGCAAATAATGAAGAATAATAACCGGCGATCTTATTTTTATCTTTATTGTGGAAATATAAAAGCAAGCTAATGCTACTTTGATGTACATCAGTCTACTTTCATGATTATTAATGACGTGAGAAGAGATGGGTTATTTTATTTTCTATCTAATGTAATAAATAAGATGGAGAATACGAAGGTTGCGTATATATAACAATAAACCTGTGAAAAAACATCAAATCAAAGTTTCAGATCGCTTGGTTCAAAGCTGTACTTAAAACTGAATATTTCAAGTTGACGAATCAGTCGAAAAATTAAAATTTCCGAAGGTAGAAGTCTCAACAAAAATGCCATGACAAGTTGCTTTCTGTTTTCGGCAATGAAGCACCATTTTTTGTTGGTATGTAGCATTTAAACGACTTTGCAAAGGATGCAAAATGGTTATTTACGTAACAAGTCCCGAAAGTGATATTTTACGGGATGAGTAGGCAGTTTCCAGGGCGAGACGTAGGCGAGTACCGTAAAATCAAGTTCGGTTAGCGTTACGTACAATATTTTCTCTGCGGCCGTTAGTAGATGAAATATTAAAAAATAATAGGGATAGATACTATAAATATTACTTATGTACCTACATTAATTATACAATTATAACAGTTAGCAGCTTCACTGATTTCATGTGGAATAATTATTTCCTCGTCACTTTCGTTGTCGATTTCCATTTCTGAATCGGAAAATTGAAAATACAGTTGAACTATCAACAAATTTATTTTGACAAGCGATGTCATGATAAAAATTCCGTAAATGTCATTGCTACACATAGATATTGAAAATTATTCCGAAAGTAATGAATCGTACTGAAAGTAAAAAGATCGTCCCGAAAGTAAAACAAAACATTCCGAAAATTGCTACTTTCGGTACGATTTGTGTAAAGTTCCATTTTCGATCTCATAAATCATACCGAAAGTTCTATTTTCGAGACGGCTGCAGAAAAATGCATTTTTCTCTGTAGAGAGACTTTTCTATTTCTAAGTTATATGGAGTATAGTGTAATCAGTTCCAAAATGGTGTGGAAAGGCCTAGACATACTCATTACTC
Organism: Galerucella calmariensis; assembly: GCA_910591675.1. Taxonomy (NCBI): domain Eukaryota; kingdom Metazoa; phylum Arthropoda; class Insecta; order Coleoptera; family Chrysomelidae; genus Galerucella; species Galerucella calmariensis. Next base: position 54,084 of record CAJUYG010001239.1, read on the forward strand.
AATGAACTATGCGAGAAAAATAGAATAAAATAAAATAGAAGGAAATGAAATAGCAGATGAACTATAGTTCATTTAAAAACCAGGAGGAGTAATTTAAAAACTCTTACTCACACCACTAAAAGTTACCAGATTAGTTACTAAAGGGTGTGTTCCGAAAACGTAGTCAACAGTCGTGTTCCAAATATATTAAATATGCCTTGATAGCAAACACATTAATCATAAGTCGATTTCTCCTCTGATCTGCAGTATATTTTTCAGATGTACCTACGCATTAAACAAAATGTAAGACTTTTCCCTGTTTCGTTTCTTATTCAAACATAAGAAGATTCAGATTCACATCGACAACAAACAAATTATGGTCATTGTTGATGGCGGAGAGTTGCAGATAGTCAAGTAACTTTAATTATATTTATTACAATTAAATTAAAAAGAATATGACAATTGATAATATGTTCTGGCAATAACAATACTACAAAATTAATAGCATTGTAGAGCAATATGCAGTATTAATTTAAACATTTCCAACAGTTATCTTTATGTTGCCGTATTAAGTGTAATAAACCACTTTTCAAATACTTCTCAGATACCTTCTTCCTTTTTTTTAACTTCAAAAGCCAATAATGTATTTTGTACCAAACCCATTCTTTTCTAAATTGTTTTATATCTTCCATGGCATGTTCCGATGAACTTTGACAATTTCTTCCCAAATATGTATATAACAAATAAATAGTACCTACATTTTACTCGTCAAAAGGTGACACAGATAAATTTAATTTTTTTCAAGAAAGTCTGAACGTTTTTTGAAGCTCGCAAAATGTTGTCCAGCACAGATAACAATGGTCGCGTTCATCACAACGTAGCGCTACCGAAGCGATCATCAATTTCCTGCTGAACGCGTGTTTTGTTAACTGATCACATTGAGCGATGTGGTATCAGTCGCCATTTTTTCAATCAGAATTAAAATACGCTACACGCTACTGATTGATGATACATTAACTGTCATTTAAGACATATGTTGGAAACATATTATAAATATCTTTGTTTGGAAATATTTTAGTTTATATTTTAGTGAAAACGAGTGAACAGCTGGAGATGTCTTATTATTTCATTAATAAATTGTATAGTTTGTCAGGAAATTCAACTCTTCATAGTATACTTCAAAGTGGGGAGTTCAATTTATTGTAACTAAATCCCATTTTTTAATGGTTAGAAGTAATACCTATTTCATAATTGTCGTATATATCAAATAAAATTAAGTTGTTGATGTTGTATTCATTGACATTTGACTTATTATGTCGATGGTTTTATTAGCACGTTCAGCAGAACAACGAACTGATGGATCACTTTAAAATCGCTACCTGATCAACTTTGTTGGGATGAACGCGACCATTGGTTGCGTTCATCACAACGTAGCGCTACCGAAGCGATCATCAATTTCCTGCTGAACGCGTGTTTTGTTAATTGATCAGATTGAGCGATGTGGTATCAGTCGCCATTTTTTCAATCAGAATTAAAATACGCTACACGCTACCGATTGATGATGCATTAACTGTCGTTTATGACATATGTTGGAAACATATTATAAATATCTTTGTTTGGAGATATTTTAGTGAAAATGAGTGAACAGCTGGAGGTGACTTATTATTTCATTAATAAATTGTATAGTTTGTCAGGAAATTCAACTCTTCATAGTATGCTCCAAAGTGGGGAGTTCAATTAATTGTAATTAAATCCCATTTTTTAATGGTTAGAAGTAGTACCTATTTCATAATTGTCGTATATATCAAATAAAATTGAGTTGTTGTTGTATTCATTGACACTTGACATATTTGTCGATGGTTTTATTAGCACGTTCAGCAGAATTACGAACTGATGGATCACTCTAAAAATCGCTACCTGATCAACTTTGTTGGGATGAACGCGACCATTTTTGTTCTTCGAACGACGTTTTTTATTCACTCATCACAATTTTTCAAAAGTCCTGGTATTCCACCAGTATTTTCTGCACTATATAATGTTCCTCTACTTCAGTATTCCCTTAATACTCGCTAAACCGACTTTACTACTTTAAAAAAAAATCCAAAGTAATAATGTACCCACTGCTTGAGAATACTTTTGGTTTTTCATCCAATATTTATTTATTTATCTGTCAGAACTATCAAAAATGAAAACTATCAGCTGTTGTCAATATTGAAAAGTGTTGTGTGAAACTGGGCTGAATCTGACCAATCAGAGGTCTAGAGAATTGCCAACTTAAATTCAAATCACTCCTCCTGGTTTTTAAATGAGGTATAGCAAAAAAGGGAAATGAAACATGATAATATTATAATAATTATTATAATACATTATAAAGCATATACAATGTAATCATACCGACATATTTATGTTCTCTGTATCTGTAGAGTAGGGAGGGTAAGTGTAGGCTCACAGCACTTAGGCCACATGTGAGCCATTGTACATCCTCCCGAGGAGTTATCCTCCTAGGTCATCGTCCATCCTGTCCTTCTCAGGAAGGTGGACAGGTCATTAGGAGACATCTCCTTTATTTCGGCAGGTGTAGGCCAAGACTCACCGAACATACACTCTTTTATTGACGTTAACTTCGGACACTTGTCTAAGACAGTTTCATCTTTCTGTTCACACATCCTGCATAGAGGTGTGTCCACTAGTTCCATAGTATGGAGGTGTTTCCTTAGTTGATAGTGGCCAGTCAGAAATCCTACTGTTAAATGTAGATTTTTCCTGGTCATCGACAAATATTTCTCCAGCACCTGCTTCCCAATGTCGCCCATGGTGATCCTAGCAAGACTGCATCCTTTGATTCCATCCCATCTCTTAAGGGATTGAGCATGGGCGTAACGTTTGGCTAGTTCCGCAAATGTCGAAGTCGTTAGGCCGTAGGTGTCACTGGGTCCTAAAATAATTAGTCTAACCGCTTCCCTGGCTGAAGAATCGGCAATGCGATTACCGTCAAGTTGGGTGACTTGAGACAAAACTTTAGGTATTTCTGAGAAGGGTTGGCAACGCCGCAGATTGTGCTGGAATTCAGAGTCCACGCGGTATTCATTCACAAGTCTATGCAAGTTGTTTTTATAGTTTTTGCTGGTTAATTAAGAAGGTAAGTGCGGTTTTAGTATTTTATTGTAAGAATAGGGTTTAAGGGATTTAAAGGTATGTTAAAAAACCTTATGTATGCAGTCCAAACTGACAAATTTATGGAATTGGTCATATTTTACATTGATGTTAGTGTATATGGGAAGTATTTATTGCTATATACATTTTTGTTAACATAAACAATTTTTTTGATTTATATAAGAAAATAAAAAATGTGATTTATAGAGGCGAGATGAGACGTCAACATCAAAAGAAAAACCTATTATTTCCCGAAAAAATAAAAAAAGTGTAGATTCCTCCAGTGACAGTAATGATTCCTTTTCCACGCAATCGTCATATGATAGCCCTGAAGATTTTGAAGAAGACGTGGATATGGTTGATCCTTCGGATTTAAAAGTTATTTTGGTGCAATTTTCATATGAGGCTCCCCATAAGCCAGTTATTTTGAAGAAATTCATTGGACAAATTATTGAACTAAAGCCGGATTTAGTTTTGTGTAAATTTATGCCCAAATCACCACAAGGAAAAAATATTCACGTATTTCCAGATATTGAGGACGTCACAGATATTAATAAAAATCAAATTCTGTCAAAGCTGGTTCCTGTGTTTGTTCGACGAGGAAGATTCACTTTATCTATTGAACTTAAAAAATCTGGCACAATTGTTTAAAACAGTTTTTTTTTTCGTTAAAATGAGTTTTTTATTTGTTTTTTAAGAGTTATGTTTTATTTAGATTAGTTTCTACCAAAGTTCCTACTTATTTTTTTAAGAATTAAAACTATAGTTTTGTATTAAAAATGTAAAATGTTCAAAATAAATATATTTTTGCAAATAAGAGTTGTGTTTATGAAACAATATTATGTTCTATTACGTTTTTAAAAAGACTATTAATGTCTCGAGTCCGCAAATTGACGGTCCGTCTTGAGTTTATAATAAAAACAAATTACTGTCTCCTTCCGCCCCTGTGAAGGTGACTTGAGACACCCAAAAAAAAAAAAAATATTTTCTGATAAATTTTAGCTCATTTTTATTATTCAATTTTGAAGAATGTATGTAGACTCAAAAATGTGTCCTTGTTTCATAATTTTAATTTGCTGGAATACAATTTTACAGTCCTTTGAATTTTGAAACTGTCTCAAGTCATCCAACTTGCCGGTACCTTTACTCCTGCCGTGCCCTTTAACCCACCTCAGGATAATATTGTTGTCTGCCGAGGCGTTAGCTAAATCTTGGTAGCACTCTAGTACCCCGATATAACACGTTGTCTGTTCAAGGCTAATAGGGCTTGTCTACTATCAGTTTTTGCCAGAAATTCCTGTTCTGGTTAGTTCTTTTGTGGCAATTGAGTTCTGTTTGAACCACGCTGGTATTGTTCCCCATTTCCCACTTAATCCTTAGGCTTAGTGCTCTGGAGTAAACTCCACATCCTGGGCCTTCACCTACTTTATGTTGAAAAAGGGTTTTAAAATTTCATTTTATAACAAGTATCCCGTTTAAATAGGAAATATTTCTTTCAATATTGCACATCAACAAGATATACACCTTTGACTTCCAGCGTTCCGTTTTAGTTCAAGGAGCAAATAATAAAAATTGAGTTTACAACGTTAAATAAATCGATTTATATGCAAACTCGCTTAAATACCAGCAGTACGTATGTAAGATTTGTTTATTCAAGTTCTATAAGCATATTTTTTTTCATAATTTAATACCGTGCTGGAAATGTTTATCTTCAAATGTAATTACACTGAATATATTTAATCAGATAAAATATATAATATTGTTCATTTCGTATATGATAAATAAACGTTTAAGTGGGAAGATATAAATTGTATTATTAATTGTCGAATTATCTCAAATAGAAGAAGAAACGTCCAAAAATTACTAATCAATAGAATCTTTATTCAAATTATTCTCATCATCTCATTGAATATACAAGTATAGACGTGACATTTTAAAATTTTGTGAATTGGATATTAAGAATGTTTTAAATACCCTCAACAAAGCAATAAGTATCAATATTTAGTAACCACATTGTGGTGTAGAGTGATATTATTACTTCCTGAACCAACCTGTCTTTTTATTCTTTTCAATTTTCGCTACCCATATTTTTTATTTAATCTAATCTCCTCCTTAAGCTGCAAATGTCCCCACCAGCCCAGTAATATATCAATATCCTCCCAGAGCTTACTGTGTTTCCAGTTCTTCCCTTATTATTGTATTCATTATCTTATCTTTGTATTTTACTTTTTTGTGTTCTATTAAGTATCCAAGATACTCTGCTATGTGTTAATATTGATATGTACAGGGTTATTCATTATAAATTACCCACCCCCTAGCATCGTTATTATTTTACTTTTAGAAAAAAAAAGTATTGGTTACAGCTGAATTTTATCAATATTCTATCAAAAGTTCAATAGCGTGCAAATTTAAAGGGATACAAAAAATAATAGTACTTTTTTTAATGGGACACCCTGTATATCTTATTTTTTGGAATGATATTTTTTTCTGATTTCAATGTACCGCCTTTGAGTTATGAAATGTTGTAAATCTGAGTTTTAGTAATTACTGTAAATATGAAAAAGATAATTTATTAAAGTAAGCTATGAAAATGACAACTAATATGTTTGATAATTGACATTTTTCATATAAAGTAATTAAAATGGTTCTCAGTAAGAAAAAAGAAGTCAAAATATATACCTATGCAACACAGAAAACAAAGATTTATTCAAGAGAATTTATAAATAATAACTTATAAAAGATATTCGAAATGTCCACCATTATTGTTAATGCATAATTGATAACACCTTCTTATATTATTTATCATAACATTGCAGATGACTTCATTATTTTCATTTAGTTTGTTAATTTCAAGTTGAATCCTTGCTTTAATCACTTGTATTATTATTATTAATAAAATATTGCACCTCTCTGTAAACCATTTTACCTACGACCCCCCCTGTAATCAGTCAATAACACACAGTCGGTTTCAATGTAATGACGTCTATTACGCACTGTAAAAAAAACGCACAGCTGTAAAGTAAATCGCACGGCTTCCCTAGCAACATCTTAGCAACTGTCAATAGACGTCACCATTTTATTAAAAATTTACTATTTGAAAACATTCAATACGGCCATGTTTAACTATGAAAAGCTTAAAGGGCTAAGTATATTATGTATTGATTATAATTGAAAAATGGACTTTCGATTATCAACAATATATTAATAATGATTAAACGTTAGTTCTTTAATGTGCTTCTTTCATTGGTAATATAGTAATAGAGATGGAGTTTACCAAGCACCTCTAATTATGTAACTGTTATTTCTTATGCTTCTTATAAAAAATACAAGTACAAGTAGGTCGTAGGTAAAGTATAGTACATAACTCGTGTTGTAAAGCATTTTACGCACTCACGGAATTACTTACTAACTTTTCCATTCATGCGTAAAATGCTTCTTACCACACACGTTACGTAATATACTATTAATTACTTTATCGTAAAAATGTTAATTACCAATTTGTAATTTTTATAGCTTACTTTGATAAATTATCTTTTTCTTATTTACAGTAATAATTACTAAAACTCAGATTTTCAACATTTCATAATTCAGAAACCGTACAAGGTATGGGTAACATATCTATTTATGAAATCAGAAAAAAAAGTCCATCTCAAAAATGTAAAAATATACATTCAAAAAAGAACTATTACTTTTTGTATCTCCTTAAATTGGCACGCCACTGAACTTTGGATAGAATATTAAGAAAATTCAGCTGTAACCAAACAACTTTCATATAAGACTTTCTTCTCTAAAATTGATAATAACGATGATAGGGGGTGGGTAATTTATAATGAATAACCCCTGTACACAGAATTTTTGTAAACATAATAAACATGCTACATGCATTGGATTTATTGTGATGAATTAAACTGTATATTAGTACGTCTAGCAGCCCAATTAAGCCGCAATTAAAACTCGACTACGAATTAGTATATTATGTATAGTTGTAGTAATTGATTCAGTGGTACAAGTACAAATGAGAGAGGGATCGACTCTGAAAGAAGAGCTGTAGATGTAGACACCCTGTTAGTTGTACAAACTAAATTTTATAACACGTTAATAATAACAGATAATCGTTCAGCTCGTTTAGCATTTTTGATTCGTAGTAATTTATTGATCTTTTAAAATTTACGAGATTTTAATTTCCCATACATAAATGTCGAGTTTTTTTCGATAAAAATTATCTCTTAATTCATTAATGAAGAATGTTTTTCAAAAATAAAATTCTAATCTGAAAATATTGTTAGCTTAGATAAGAATAAGTAGAGGGAATCATTAAAAAAAACCACCTATTCACTTCTTAGAAATCAGACAACCTGAGACATGCCGCAAGACGGTATGATGAAAAAGTATAACTTTTCAAAGAAATTCGTTACGGAATTAAGCAACAGGAAGGAATGGGATCCAAATACCATTACCAGACTTGGAAAGAATGCCATTCAATGGTACACTGATGGCTCAAAAGCAATAGAAGGAACTGGGATAGGAGTGTTCGGGCCAGGAACCAAACACTCTGAAAGCTTGGGAAAACCCCCAAGTATCTTTCAAGCGGAAATCCACGCCATAAGAAAGTGCGCCCAGTTCAATATTGATGAAGGATACAGAAGACAAAGGATTATTATAATGGCGGATAGTCAAGCAGCCATTAAAGCAATGAGCTCTTGTGTAATCAGTTCCAAAATGGTGTGGGAATGCCTAGACAAACTCAATGAACTAGGCGAGAACAATATAGTCACCTTACTATGGATTCCAGGACACACTGGAATAGAAGGGAATGAAATAGCAGATGAACTAGCAAAGAGGGGGACTGAAATACCTTTATGAAGGCCTGAACCCTTTTGCGGAATCAGCCCCAATGTAATATTGGAAGAAATAGGTAAAGCCAAAAAAAGAGAAGATCTGACCATTGGAAAGATCTAGTAGGGCTTATACAATCAAAGACTCTTCTGGGTGACTACACCCTGTTGAGATCAAATGAATGCATAAGTCAAAGTAAAACTGCGCTAAGAGTTTTAACAGGGATCCTAACAGGACATTGTCGCCTGAATGGGCACCTGAAAAAGCTCAAAATTGTGGAGGAAGAAAAGTGCAGATTTTGTGGCATGGAAGAAGAAACCTCCATCCACATACTTTCCAACTGCACAGCACTTCAATATCCTAGAGCACAGCACCTGGGAGATTACTGGACTTAAAGCCTGCAGACATCCTAAAATTCCTCCGGGAAATTGGCTAAAGGAACTACTAGTTTCTGAGACTCTCCTCAGAAACTCAGTAGAAGTAAGGGGTCACAATAGATCTTTTAGGTCTCAGTGAATATTACCCCAAAATACATACATACATAAAAGACAAAAATAAAGGAAAATTGAGGGGAAAATTTGTAGTTTTCCAGTTTTTAATAGAAAAAAACTTGTTTAAGAGTAACAATTTCAATAAAAAAAATTATTATAGTATATTAAGTATCAAGAACGGTAAGGGTTGTTTACCGGTCGACAGCAATTTTGGTCTGGCAAAAAAAATTATACCATTTGCAAGAGGATATTCTAACCTTCCTCCCAATATCAATTATAAGCGGGTTTGACAGTTATTCATCGAGAAATTCCCGATAAACCAGAGCGCTCGGGAAAACTCCAGAAATCCACAAAAATCGTCTCTTGGAAAACACATTATTCAAAAAAATACGGGCGAATTATTGGTAGCATGGTTTCGGAATAAATGAAGTACCCCCCAAAGAACCATTATCCAATAGGATTGGCTGAAATAACTCTTAATAAAAATAATATGAATAAATCCATGGAAGCATCAAAAAATCTAGCAAAGACGAACTTTGGCCTGGTTTTCCAATGACCCAGGAGCACTAATTAAGTGGATAAAAACACGCCTTAGTAGCCACAGATCCCTTCTTTCACCCGCACTTTGATTCATTAAAAAATATTGATTTTCACGCGAGTTATTAAAAAATTAGTAATTTACTTGGGGTCGTCATGCCCTCAGAGCGTGCTCTCTATAAGCCGGCCTGGAGCTCAATTTTGGGTCGGCGTTCGGGCCATTTATCTCGAAAGCTATCCAATTTTTCGAAAAAATGCTAGGGATAATTTATGTGGATAAGGAACTGCTCTTTAATTTTCGTCTGAACAAAAATTCTCCAGTGGTCAAATATCGGCATATATCGCGGGAAAACGGATTTTCTGGAATTTCAGAGCCATTTTCCCACCCTTCCACAATGGTCAGGTACCTGACATTTTGGAAATTTAATGTGCCTACCATAACCTGCAAATTAAAAAAAAATTGTTCTTGTTGGACCAGTTGCCCATGTTGACACCTTCGTATACTGGACTAATTAGCATTTTGGTGAAATTGTTTTCATGCTATTTATTACTTTTTATATTGTTCTGTTCGATTCTGTTCATTAAAAGAATATAAATGTTCTTTTTTCTTTTGTTCCTTTTGTGTAATGACTAATGTATGAAGTAATATATTATTTAGGCGTCGGTAAGTAATCTACTTACCGACGTCTGAACGGTAAGTACATCACTTACCGACGTGTTAGACTTAGAAACCAGTAAACACAACCTACCGACCTGACAACCGATGCTGTAAATAATCAAAAAAGATCGATCGCGCAAAAAAATAATAATAATCGGTTTCAATATTAAATTTATTAAATATATGATTGCCATTAATCATATTCGAGTCCAGCTTACGGTCGTTGACCGTAAATAAAATAAATATGTTTAACCAAGACCGCACTGCTTAAATTATTAATAAATATTTTTATTTATTAGCCAAAGTGGGTGTGAGTAACAAGTATTTTGTTAATAATTAATTTAATTAAAATGGTAATATAAAAGTGTGAGATATACAAATATACCGACAGTCGAAACTTAAGACACAACAATATCAGCTGTGTGACAGAGCAGCATCATCACAATCATGATCACGACATGATGCAGTAACCATTGTGATTATAGCTTTGCCCTGCAAATCAGACTATCGATATTTGATCAGAGAGAACACTTTTTTCTCGACATTTCTTTGACGCAAATCTCTAAAAAATGCCGTGGAAATTGTTGTTCTAAATACAGATGAACAATCAAAGCATTTCGTCAATCAAATCACCAGTCAAAAGACAGTCCTAACAACAGAAGCTGATATAGATACTGCAAGAGAATGAGCAAGAGAATTGATCTGGTTAAAACGACTTTATAGATTTACAAACAGTTGATAATGTACCTGCTATTAATTTAGCAAAGAATCCAATATCCATTGCAAGTTTTTTTGAAGTCTTCTTCAACGTCAAAAAAAATTCAGCTTCCACTGAATAACTAATTTGATTATAATGTCGAATTTATCATATATCCATATTAATTAGTACCTGTATAATAATTAGCATCAACTATAATATTTAATCGAAAAACATCTGAATTAATTCAATATTGCCTTTAAATTTATTAAAACTATTAACGCTGCCAGGGTCAATGTCAAAGCTTGGAATCGGTGACCAGCTGAACTCGGTTATAAAAATCAACTAGATTTAGCTTTTTACCATAACAATTAATGTCATCAATAATTTATGTTACTGAATATTAATTCGTAATCTGTTAATCTGATATGTAATTAATTTCAAATTCAAGAATATTTAAGTTATATAATTCCAAGTCCGGTATGCTCACACTAAATTTGTATGTTCACCAATATTTTATTTAGAAAACTATGTTGATCGGTATCCACTTTCACTAGGGCACATTAAGTGAAAAGGAGAATGGGATTTTGCTAGATAGATCTGAAGAAGTGACCATCAAGGTCACTGGTATCGAATGAAATTGAAATTATTAACCGATTTTTCAACTTTGCCCGGTATATTGAGACGCGGGCGGCGTTCTGAAATCCCTCTGGAAGATCGTTTAATTCCTCAAAAGGCCGAAATCCTCTAGGAAGGACAAACTCTATGTTCACAAACGTAACACTGCATTTTCTTAGTTTTTAAATACTTAACTTTAAAAATCTCTAAATTGAATACGTAGACTTCTAGCACACAGAGCGATTATTTATTAAAACTGGTCATTTGTAGTTAAAACTTGTTAGTCTTTCCTATCACATGTTTCCTATTACCTGTCGGGGATCTGTCAGGTATAAATATCACATCTTTATACAACTGAAAAATATGAGGACTACAGGAACCTCACAAGGTACCTGAGAGAAGAGAGAAAAGAAGTGGAGTGGTATACGTATATGCCACAAGAAGAAAGGATGGCAAGGATCGTCATCCGAGGATTAACGCACTGCGAGGACACCAAGGAAATCAAGGAAGAAATCGAAAGACAAGGGGTAAGTATAAAACGACTAACCCAACTTCATTCCAGATTCGGAGAGAGAAGACCGCTACCCATCTACCTGGTGGAGCTGGAGCCTGAAGAAAAAGAAAAAATCCGGAAAATCCAACACATCCAGAACGTGAGGATCAGGTGGGAAGAACAAAGGAGAGGAAAGGGGCCGACGCAGTGCTACAACTGCCAAGGCTTCTACCACGGACAGACGACGTGTAACGTAAACACGAAATGCGTGAAGTGCGGAGGACCACACCGATCCAACGACTGCCCACGACCGAAGACCAAGCCGGCCACCTGCGCAAACTTCCAGGGAGAACACCCGGCAAACTACAAAGAATGTCCAAAAGCCCCAAACAACCAGAAGACAAGGACAACTGCAACAGCTGTAAAGAAGACAGGAGTCAGCTACGCCCAAGCCGCAGCTAACAAGAAAACAACAACGACGACAACAACAAAACAACAGATCCTCGAACAGGTGACAAAGCTATTAGCTCAGCTAATGGCTTAAAGTCGCTTGTAAGAGATCGGAAGAAAAGAAGACACACTCTATAAGGGTGTTTTCAGCCAAAATTACCGGCTGAGGACGCACTTTGTAGAGGCAGCGCAAACACACACAACAGAAGACACAGACAAAACGGAAGACCACCGAAGAAAAAACCACCGAGGTTACACGGCCAAAGAGAAGACGGCTCGCCCCCAGCTGCTAGCCCTTTTAGCTAGGGACGAGCTGTACGCCGAAACGCGAACTACGATGATGAGACCCATCGGATAAGATGGGGAGATGTGGTGGAAGTCCTCCCCGGAGATGTACCTCGCTTAGAGAGGAACATCCTGGGTGGGACGGGCTCATCAAGGTTGTGTGTGTGTGCTGAAAAATATAATCCTATTATTTTGTTTCGACGAAACGGGTACCTATTCATCGTATGTACAACTATATTCACAAGTCCGACTCTGGCTCACAGCAGCAGTTGGTGTCCTATTGAATGGTTAGATTATGTAATCGAATCGAAATTTTTTGACAAATAAACTGATTTTGTGGGTTTATTTATTAAATTACAACATTGGCGCAATGTTATCAAATGTTCTATCAACGAATGAATTGGTATCAAAATATCCGCATTTGAGTGGACATTTATTTTCCATAAGCTGGAATCATAATCCTTTAGTAACTTAGTTGGCAATTATAAGCGAGAATTTAATTTTCTTCTTAACACTAAGTACATAGTTAAGTTAAGATCTATTGTACCATGATCATAATAATGATTTTAAAACAGTCTTATTGTGTACGACTCCGCTTCAACAAACTCTCCACAACTCTCCAATGCTTTTCAGTTTCAACAACTCTTAGTTAAGTTTTAAAATAATTGACACAAATTGTCACAAACCAGTAAACCCTAATGAAATCCAGATTGGGAAAAATGACCTAAAAAAACACCCTATATATACACCGTGTCCACTTAAGTTCACACCATATAGGAAACTTTTTTATTATCAAAAAATAGGTTTTGTGCTTGTTTAATATTGTTTCTATTTCCTTAATAACGCTACCATAATGGAGACTAGTCTAGTCTCTATGGCTACCATATTTGCGTAAAATTCTAACGCGTTCTGACAGTTACTGTCAAACATTTGTAGCTATCAAACATTCATTAGTTTGTCAGAGCATCCTATATTACACGTAACTTCAGTAAAATTTGCATTGTTATTGTATCTAGAAATACATATCAAAAAATAATACATTTTTTTATATAAATAGAAAAAATAGCATATTTGATCTAGTGTTGCCGCCGAGACGAGAGATTCTCGCCTCTCGTCTGACAAGACGAAACGAGACGAGAGAGGTACCCTCTCTCGTCGAGAAATTCTCGACTCTCTCGATCTCTCTCGAGCAAAAAACGTTATATTTCTTGAGATTTTTGAAATCTTCTCTTATTCCTCTTTGCAAAAATATATATAATGTCTATATTTGGAACAACGGTTTTTGAGTTATTCGACTGCAAACCTTATGACGTTTTATCGCTGGATAAAATTATGTGTAGTCAAATAACTCGTAACAGGCATACATTTTTGAAATTATCACAATAAAAATGTTTGTGTATTCACTAACCGCATTGTAAAATTGTTTTCACTTCCTGAGATACGGGTGATTTGTTAAAAACATCTAAAATTAATTCCTTTAAACTCCAAAGGTTTTAATTTTAGGACAACGTTCTTGAAATAAAATCTTTGGATTCTTTCAAAGTTTGTAAACTACCGTTACCTATTTTTATTTCACTTATAAGTCTCTGAGATATCATGGCCAACTTCATGTTTTTAAATACGGACCATGATTTTTTCATATTAATTTTTGAGTACCTACATAATATTACCTATTACCTCAAATACAATGATGTACGTTTCGACACAAATTATACATTATCTGGAAATTTCTTAAAATATTCTTATTAGGCTTATGGCTTTTTTAAATATTATCTCAATTTTTGCTTGAGATAGAATGAAATTGTGGTAGAAAACAGAAAAAATATAATACTTGAAACAACCATAGGCGTAGGTACTAAAAATATTTCTAAAAATTTCCTGATTATCTATACTTTGTGTTGAAACGTACATCATTGAAGTTGCACACCCAAATGACCACACTGTATAAATGCGAAATAAGAGTACGGGGAAAAATGCAATCTTTTCAAAAATAATAAAACGAAAATTTTAATAATTAGTTTGTATCTAAAGAGTCAGAAAAAATATTGCAACAGTTAACATAAAATTTACTAATGAACTAAAAAATATATTACAAGATAGGTACCTAGATACAAAAAAGGTGGATATAATGATGTATGAAAAGTAACTTGGGCTGAAAAAAAACATTTATTACCCTATTACCTACATTTAGTTAATACTTATACATATATTAGGAACACTAAAAACTTTGGAAATTTAAAATAATCATTTTTTAACAGATATATTTTTTTTAAGGCTACACGAATACCAAGAGTTTAAACATAACAATGTTCTCGCTGACTCTGCGTTGACAAATATAATGCGATGCAAAACTTTCCAGCTTTTTTATTACATCGTCGGTGTATTTTAAATAAAATATATCTTATTTTATTGCTACTATCTGAATCTACCTTTCTTATATTTGATATACAGGGTGCCTGTTTTCATCTTCCGGTTGTAAGTTGCATTTGGTACATCATTAAACATGAGACAAAAAAAGTAATTGCACAATCGGAAGGTAGACATTCTTAGCTTTCAAATGATGTATCATAGAGACCAATCGGATCATGTATACATTTTTAATTGATGGTTGTTCACGAAATTTCCCCGCGATCCAAAAACATCAAAAATTTGGGATTCAATAAACAACGATTAAATGAAAATTAAAAAAAATTAGGCTATACAAATTTAAGGGATGACAAAGGACCTTATGAGGACCCATAATCAAGAAAATTTTGAGTAAATTAGTGCAATACAAAAAAAAATAGGAACAAATTCCTGGCGAGGTCAAAATTGCCCGGGAGCAGAAAGTTTGACCCGTGTTCCGATATGGCCAAAAGAGTCGAGCGTGACTCAATTCACAGGGTATAATAGCAGCAGAATTCCTCTTTCACATGAATTTTGAATCATGAGAAAATATGCATTTTTCACAAAGTTATTGAATAATTTGTCCCCCCACTGATGTGTAAATACACGGACTGTGCTCTCCGGCATACAGCACAGAAGCTCATTATTCGAGGTGCGCTTGGTGCTGTTTCTCTCGAAACCGGTCAAATTTTCGAGAAAAATCATAAGGACCATTTTTGTAGAAAATTAACTGAACTGAACTGAACCAAAAATCTCTAACTGCCATATTTCATGAGATATTTACTGAAAACCTATTTTTCTGGTCTTTTGGGGCCATTTTCTTCGCCCTCGCACGCGTTTGCATGCAGAACTTTGTCTCATGTTTAATGAGGTACCAAATGCAACTTCCAGCCGGAAGATGAAAATAGGGCGTAATTAATGTTAACTTTTTTCCTTTATTTACTGGAATATCTGAAAATTTTAAAAAATGGAAATTTTTTACCGTGCTGGTTCTTTGGAGCACCGTTTATAGAGAAAAATAATTTTATAACAGGCACCTCTTAACCCTTAATAAGCTTCGTCAAACGTTTTCCTGCTATCTTTATTGGTGCAGGAGATATTGACCGCACTAAGTAGTAAGTACCTGTAGTAAATACCAAGCAAAGTTTTAACGCATTTGGGTGAGGTTCTGTTATATTTGACATATATTGCACACCATTTATGACAAATATGGTAGAACCTTACCTCAACGCGTTAAAATTTAGCTTAGTTTTTACTATATTTGGTTTAAATCACGAGACGAGAGACACATATTTTCTCGTCTCGTCTCGTCTCGTCTCGTCTCGCGGCAACACTAATTTGAACTTGGTTTCCAATTCTGATAAAATTTTAACCTTAACATTTTTCGATATTTTGAAATTTAAAGATACTTTACTCTTGAGTAAAGTTCCTATTTTTTGAGGAACCTCGTATAATACTGAAAAAATTGATATCTGATAGTTGTATTTTGGACTTAAGAACATTCAGAACTTTTTATGAAGAATAAGTTTTCTTCCTAAAATTGATAATAAAAAAGATTCACACATGGTGCGATCTATTTTTTTTAAATATAAGATATTTTCACCTTTTAATCTTCCTTTGTTTTAAATCCAACAACATTATTTTGAAAATAAAAGTCAAAAAGCTTTTACAAAAGATTGTATCTTCGAAAACGTGTTTAAAAACAAATTCCATACATATACATATATTAAATGTAGACTGGTATCTCACCGAAATTAAATCAAAGTCGAATAATTAATTAGCCATTATAATTTTTATTTCTTTTTTTGATCCATATTAATTTAAAAAAACATGTTGACCATACGGCACGTTCGGAAAATATATAAAGAAGGTATTAAGTGAATTTTAGTATCATTCAAGTCAAAGTGTCAAGTATCTCACTAGACAAACATGAAGACGTTTTTGGTAAGAATTATTCCAATTTTTAACATTAACAATTTTTTTATTAATAATAAAAGTAATGTTGAAGAATATATCCTATAAAATTTGGTAATGCTATTTGGTCGTAGAAATAAGAAAAAAAAATCAAAAGTAAAATACACTTGAAAATTAATAACGATAGTTTAATTTTATCCAACTGTGAAAAAAATCTTGGACTCGTTTTAGATGACTCCTTAACATTTTCCTCCCATATTTCATCAATAATTCAGAAAGCATTTTGCAATTTGAAACTCTTAGTTTCTCACAGACAATTATTTAATAAAACGACCAGAATTATGCTCTGTGATAGCCTGGTACTCTCGCAGTTTAACTATTGTGATGTAATATATGGACCGGCCCTTACACAACAAGATCAAAATCGATTACAGCGAATTCAAAATATGTGTGTTCGTTTTATTTGTGGCAGACGTCGAAATCCAACCTCCAGGCATCTTGCAGACATTGACTGGCTAAATATAAAAAATAGACGTACTCTTCATGGTTCAGTACTATTTCACAAAATTATGTTAACCAAAACCCCTATTTTATGCAGGTGATCTTCTACCGGGGTATGACCCGTTAAATACCCTGTAATAATTCTTAGCTTATTCCTACTGATATTCAGTAGTTCTTCGGCCCGTTTTACACATGTGTCACCTATGAAGGTTTTACTGTGTACCTGCTTTGGAGTTTTCCTCCACTGAAGTTTATGTTGGCTTTGTACCCATTTTTATATTTGCCCTCGGACTACCTTCTTTGTGGTCCCAAGAGCTGGTTCTGGTCCAACATATGCTGTTGCTGAACCGAGTTCATCAGCTTGTTCATTTCCAGAAATACCGTTATGACCCGGCACCCACACTAATCTTACTTTAATGAGGTCTGCTAGTTCATTTAGTTCTTTCTGGCATTCTTCCACCAGTCTAGATGTTGCCTTGCGGCTGTTTGAAGCTGCAAGGGCTGCCTGGCTGTCAGTTCGATTACAGCGAATTCAAAATATGTGTGTTCGTTTTATTTGTGGCATCAGACGTCGAAATCCAACCTCCAGGCATCTTGCAGACATTGGCTGGCTGAATATAAAAAATAGACGTATTCTTCTTGGTTCAGTACTATTTCACAAAATTATGTTAACCAAAACCCCCTATTACCTATCGAAAAAAATTAAAAAGTGATCAGAAGTACACAATGTAAATGTGAGATTTAAACATAAAATTAGTATGCCGAATCATAAAACCACGTTATTTCGATTTAGCTTCTCATATAACATTGCTAATCTGTACAACATTAATAAGTCTCTAGTTAATAATAGCATAACATTTAAATTCTCAGTCTAAGCAGATAAAACTTGCCTTATTCATTTTAATATTTAAAAAATTGGGTTACTTAACTTTTGTTATTTGAGCATGTGAGACATTATTGTAGGTAAAGAATATTTAATCTTTAGTTTTGCGGTTGCGTGGAAGAGCGCTACTTAGCTGGTGCTTCTCGTGTGAGAACATCATCTAAGAGCTAACGTCGCCTTTGCTCGTAGTGTATTTCTATAACACAGTAATAAAGTCATTTATTTTTATTATTATTATTATTTAAAATGATTTTACTCAAGTATACTTCAGGTATACTGTTCCTACTTCGTTTATTTGTGATAAAACTTACATTTCAATACCAATTTGTTAACAATACTTTTCCAATAACTCTACAATATATGTAACAATCATTATATTTAAAAGAAAATCGTGGTTTTTTCAAAAACTAAAAGCAATCTTTAAAGAAACTGTAAAATCCAATTTCACCAAATGTTCGTCAATAGAAATTTTAAAACTCGACCAATTCACAATAATAAACAAACGTTATTATTTCAGATCTTATCTTGTGCTATCATAGCCATCGTAGCTAAAGAACCAGCTACCGGTGCAGAAAAATCGAAACGTGAATTATTTGACGGATACTACCATAATGACATGCCTCAATATTACCCCAACACTCCTGAATACTACCCTCAACAACTTCCATACTACCCACAAGAGCCTTTATACTACCCCCAACAACCTCAATTCTACTCACAATACCCAGAGTTCTACTCCAAACATACCGTCCATAACGTTGTCAACAAAGTACCAGTAGCCATCCCACAACCAATTCCGGTACCATTCGAAAAAACCGTCAGAGTAGCACAACCCTACCCAGTCCATGTTGAGAAACCTGTACCAGTACAATACAAAGTAAACGTACCTTACCCAGTCGACAAACCTTACCCAGTAGAAGTACCTCATGCAGTACCATATGAAGTAAGAGTAAAAGTACCATACGCAGTTGAAAAACCATACCCAGTACCAATTACCAAGACCGTCCCAGTACCAGTTGAAAAACCTGTCTACGTCAAAGTACCAGAAGTCGTGAAAGTACCAGTCGCTCAACCCTACCCAGTTGCTGTTCAACGTAAAGTTGCTGTTACTGTACCAGAACCAGTCGTCGTTAAAGTTCCACAAACAGTCTACACCGGACTTCATTCAACCTTTGATGCTCCAGCACCTTATTACCCATACAGCTACGGAAGCTTAGACTACGGAACTCCATACGGATACGGAACTCCAAACGGATACGGATCTTTCGGTACTCACAATATCTTCGCTCGTGAGGCCTCAAGGAAGAAATAAGCTACTTTTTCTGATATTTCATGTACCTTTATGTTGATAATTATTAACATTATCTGTAATATCAATTATTGATTCAATCGTTATACTTATTAAAATTTTTGAAATAAATATATAATTTTTTTTTTGATATCTCAGCTCACGGATGGAGTATCCTATAGGTAAAAAATTTTGGTGAAAAATGTTATTCTTGATAAAAAGTTTTGCTTGTTCTGAAACCCCATAAGATGAAATAAAATTCAAGTTTTTTAAAACCCGTCCCATTTTATGGCAAGTTTTATGAAAACCTGAAGTCTGACTTTTTGACATTTCTTCACATATTGGCTAATATCTCGGGAATCTTGAGGTTTGCAAGGTTCTAGTCTACGCCATTCGATTCAGAATTGAATTTTCTATAAAAAGAGGAATTTTGAAAATTATGAGTCTTCAGTGCGGATTTTCAAAATTTTCAAAACCTGAAAATTCTAAAATCCATATCCAAGGTTTTTCGATGTGGAAAATTCATTTTTTATAGAAAATTCAATTCTGAATCGAATGTCGTAGACTGGAACCTTGCAAACTTTAAGGTTCCCGAGATATTAGCCAATATTTGAAGAAATGTCAAAAAGTCAGACTCCAGGTTTTCATAAAACTGGCCATAAAATGAGACTGGTTTTGAAAAACTTGAATTTTATTTCATCTTATGGGGTTTCAGAACAAGCAAAACTTTTTATCAAGAATAACATTTTTCACTAAATTAATATTTAAAAATATTTCACCTATATAGGATACTCCATACGTGTACACGCTGTATAATAGAATGATGGGAATGCTGAGACAGCCTCAAAACAGTAAAAATATTATGCATTGAATAGCGGACAAATATTTGTTATGTTCCAATAAATCATTTTTAAATAAATTTTCGTTCTGGTAATGTAAGAATTCCAAATATCATATTATAATGGGAATATATTTGTAAAATGGAGACTATAAACTACACAAAAACTTCATTGTCTACATTTAGCTACTCTACGTTTTACCGACAATAAACAATTTATGATAGAGATAATGGAACTTGGTTTTAGCAAGATGATGCAGCTGCTTCCGAAGGATGAGAGTATTTAATTATTCAAAGATATGTGACCAGCTATTTACGCTCCATTTGACAAGATCTAAACATTTGGGGAATATATTGAAGAAAAAGTTGCCTTTAAATCTGTAGATAGTGAAAAAAAAACAGTTCTAGTTTTTTTAGAACAAATGGAGAATAAGCTATTAATGATAGTATTAATAGCGAAGTAGCAGAGACTTAATTAACACCAAAAAATATATTTTGTTTGATTAAAAATGGAATTATTGATAAAAACCCACATGAGGGAGGTATTCTAATTTTTAGATCTCCATATATAGAAAAAATTAAGAATAATGCTCGAAAAATTATATTCCTAGAACGCTCTAATTAGCATAGTAGGCTCGTGGTTCCAGTCAGGGTAGGTGATCTCTGAGGGCGCGAGGGTGCTGCCACATAGGAAGTACTAAAATTTCTAATTTAGTGAGAACTGTAACGCCGTTAGTGGTAGTTGCAGATTCTTCCACATATATCAGCGCTGACATCATAACGTATTATCTATGATCCTAGAATGACAACTGCAGACTAACGTTTTACGACGTGTATCGTGAGTTTGTCCAGTTTTCGTTTTTAAAAACTATTTTGCTTATTTGTGTGTGTGTGTGTGTGTGTGTGTGTGTGTGTGTGTGTGTGTGTGT
>CAJUYG010001240.1:0-64194 GCA_910591675.1 Galerucella calmariensis
AATTTTTGCAAGCGAATGCCGAAAACCGCATTTCGATCGGTGCTGCCAGGAAAAAAATTTTTTTTAAGGCCTTTTTTCGCGTATAATGACGCGACTATATATGCGAAGAAAGGTATTACATGCTGCAATTTCTATTTCTATTTCGCATTGAACAGTGTGGTGTCGCGTCGAATATTTTTGTTGAGTGTATACAGGTTTTTTGTAAATAATGAAAAATAATAATAATAATGAATGAATTTTAATAAATTCAAAAACAAATCATATTTTAATATGACAATTTCAGAACGTATGTATTTAGCAAGCCGTGCGTGCTCTAACCTATACGCTGTTGTGTTTACGAAGTCGAGAGACTATTCTTTCATACACGTCATAGATATCATATATATATATATATATATATATACACACTCTGTTGTGTTTACAAAGTCCCGCGCATCTATGACGTGTATGAAAGAATAGACAGAGAGTACATTTGCAGTTTTGTAGTTAGATGGCGACACTTATGCCCTAAGTGTATCGCTATGATCTTTTATCATGAGAGTCGAGTTGATTTTTGGTTTATTCTGTTCGAAAGCCTGGCTGATGAGACCTAGAGGTCGAAACAGCTGTCCCAGGATGCGAACTGAATGAATCAAATATCGACTCGACCACCCTTTTTGATTTTTTTTTATATAAATGTATATATATATATATATATATATATATATATATAAATATTTCGGTGTGTGTATGTATATGTACAATTCCTTCACTAATTAATCGAAAGGAACTTCGTTCCATCCGGGTGTCCCTTGACACCTCTCAACTTTTTTTGTTTATGTTACGCTCCAAGCCCGATATTGTACGGAGCCGGCTCTGTACATGCGATTTGGTACGAAGCCCGGAAGGGGAAGGAGAAGAAAATTTAGACTTTGCACAAAATGATCCCTTCCACTTCCGGACTCCGTACAAAATCGCTTGTACAAAGCCGGTTCCGTGCAATATCGGGCTTGGAACGTAGCATACATTGAATTTTACAGTTTTCTTTTAATAGAGAAAAAATCTAGGTACACGTTTGCACCATCACAAAATTTAGTTTTGCAACATTATCGTCTTTCTCGTAAATATATAATTTTTGAAAATTTTCTTGCTTAATCAGTATTTTTTTCATTTTTTTCTACGCAATTCTCCTTCCCATACTTCTCAAGATTGAACTGTATTCTCAAACTAAGTTTTAAAAATGATGATTCATGCTAAAAATTAAAAGTTTTGGGAAGTTTTCAAACTATGTGTTTTGTAGCTGCATTTTATGAAATGCAGTTAACTAGATGAATTTTCTTTCTGCGAGGTTTAATTTTCCGAATAAAATATTTGCGGAAAAGTTTTCTGGGAATAATTAAATAGACTTGTAACAGTCAAAATTCTCCATTCGGATTTAGAATTTCAAGTAATTTCAGGATAAATATTATATAGATGAGCAAATATTGTTCAGGATACGAATTAGAAATAAATTGAAGGAAAATATATAAAATGGCTTGATTTATTTATAAAAATCTCTATATCTTGGACGTGTTATGGAATTTTTGAAAAGGGATGATTTATTATAAAAAAATGTTCATTTACCATGGGTACGACAAGAGTTTTTTTTCTGAAAATAACCATTCATCATTCAGTACGATGGAATTTTTATATGGGATAAATTTACTTGTGGAAACATACAGATTGCGAAAATTCTATTCGCGACATAAGATTTACACAAGTACGACAAAAAAAATATTGAAAAAACTACTTGAAGAGACAAATGATTGTCTGCAGTCAGCGATGAGCGTGTGTACAGTGCCTCCCATTCCTACCGCCGTTGCCAAATATACTTATCTGTAAAAATTATTCCCAATTTTTGTCGGCTACTACTACTACTACTAAATGTGCAGGCGAGCCTTGTCCTGGACAACTCAAGCCAAGGTTCCGACACTGAGGCCACTGGCGGGCCCATTGTGCCAATCCTGCTACCTAGTCATCCATGAAGCCGAGCCCTTCAATAAAGACCACCTTTTTCAGTGGATGCCTGCTTGTGTCTCCAGGAGCCATGACAGTGACTCCGAAGATTCGCCTGCGTAATACAGCCCAGTGTGGACACTCTAAGAGAACATGAACTGACGTTTTATCAGTCATGCCGCAACCCCTACATAGGGAACTTTCCTCTACTCCTAGATTGTAGAGGTGCTTCCTCATACAGCAGTGCCCTGTTAGGAGTCCTGCTATCTTCCTTAGCCTACTCCTTGGTAGTTCAGTGGCTGCCCTGGCGTGTCCATCAGTCCATCCCTTCAGTAGAAGTTTGGATTGTCTAGGACCCTGCAGAGCATTCCAATGAGCGAGGTGCTGATTCCTCAGCCACTTCTTCGTCTCCTTGCGTATTCTTTGTTTTGTTAGGCCCAGGGTCGGGCCCGGGCCGCAGAAAGGAGCTGCCGCCCCTTCCGCAGTCAGTGCATCCGCCATCTCGTTGCCTTCAAAACCAGAGTGGGCTGGAATCCATTCTAGCCGCACCACGTTCCGCCTTGCAAGATTAGCAAGTAGTTCTCGACATTCGTTAGCAAGTCCTGAGTTGCTGGTGTACCCACTCATGGCTTTGATTGCTGCCTGACTGTCGGAGTATATGGTTATGCGTCGATCCACATAACCTCTGTCTAGGTTTATCTGCGCACATTCCAAGATAGCATATATCTCGGCCTGATATGCAGATACACCATCACCCAATGGTACACAAACCTGTGTTCTTGGGTTCCTGGAGTTAATTCCAGCCCCTGCTCTATCACCGGAGCATGAGCCATCTGTGTACCAGACGGTCCCATTAGGCTGTGTATTCCTCTCTTTTTCCCAGGACTCTCTATCCCGTATCATGGCCCTGTATGGGGTAGCGAAGTAGTACTTACGCAGGCATTCATCAGCCGCTCGAGCCAGAACTGGAATATCTTCCAGGAGCCGGAGCTTCTTGACGTGCCTGCACTCTTCCCCTCTTCGCACGTATCCCAGCCGTTTCAAGCGCAGGAAAGCCCTCCCCGCCTCAGCCTCGATCACATGGTGAAGAGGCCGAAGACCAAGGATCACCTCCATCGCAACAGTTGGTGTAGTCCTCATGCAGCCAGTTGCCCCCAAACTGACCACCCTTTGAAGGCGTGCCAGTTGCGATCTAGCCGTGACCAAGGTTACCCTCGGCCACCAGACCAGAGCCGCATATGTGAGCATAGGCAGCATAATCACTCTATAGAACCATATGACCGTTTTGGGGGTCAGTCCCCACCTCGGACCAATGGCTCTGCTACAGGCCCAATACGTGTTTGTCACCTTGCTTAGGCGACTATCAAGATGAGCCTTCCATGTCAGTGATTTATCAAGGATCACTCCTAGATACTTCACCTGTTTAACCACCGGCAGTGGTACTCCATCAAGATTTAGACCCTCAGGTCTTATCCCTCTCTTTTTGGTGAAAGCAACTATCTCAGCCTTGGCAGGATTAACTGCAAGTCCGTGTTCGTTACACCACCCATGTACCCTATTCAGAGCCCTTTGCATGAGGTCCCTGAGAACGGTAATGTGCCTTCCAACAACAAGGACAACGATATCGTCGGCATACCCAATCGTTAGAAAGCCCTCACCGTTTAAAAGGGTTATTAGCTCGTCAATGACTAGGTTCCACAATGTGGGCGAAAGAACACCCTCTTGCGGACATCCCCTAGCGACGATTACTTTTGCCACATGGTCTTTCCATGTGGCCTCTACTGTAAGGTTGCACAACATGGCCCCAAGCCAGTGAGTGATCATTGGATCATTGTCGGCTACAATTTTAAATAGGTTAAATCGGTAAATCGACAGCAATGTATAGATTATTTATTGCAGATTATAATATTTTGTTCAAATTTTTTCTTGAACTATATTATTTTTTTCTTATATGTATTGATCTCACTTACTTTTCAACAATCAATAATATTACCAATCTCGTTTTTCTCCCTCTAAATACTTGTTAAATAAGAAGTTATTTATTCCTTAGAGTGTACCAAACAATCTAAACTGACAACGCTGCTTTCTTATCAGATTGGTAGCTGGAACTGAACATACGTCTACGCTGCGAACTCTCTCTTTCAAGTAGTTTTCCTCATATTTTCCCTATCGCACTCGTGTGGATCGTTTTTTATAATTACATAATTACAATTATAATCATATAATTACGATTGAAATTTAGAATGGATGATCACCACCTGAGTCGCACGCCAGCGTCGAGAAGACAAACACGTGGTCTGTTGTTTACACGCATACTGTTGTTTTTATTTGTAAATTTTGTATAAAAACACCGAGATCGTGCTATGCGGCACTCTAAACAACAAAGCCAGAGATCTAAAATGATCTCCATTTGCAAGCTATGTTGGGGTTATTTACAACTTGATTTCACAAGAAATCAACTGTCTGAATCTAGTATCTTGTTTTTTAATCAGTGGCTCAACTAACTCCAGCAATTCTTGGAATTTAGGAACTGACATCCGTGAAACATTTCTGTAAGCTTCGGGGTCCTTTTTTTCAACTCTTCTGAAAGTCCTGAGGATGCTCCTAATTTTTTCCTCCTTTGTATCCAAGGCCTACATCACTATCGTCTCTTCTTGCGGTTGAGCATTTCCAAACAAAGCTCCGTAACACACATTCTTAATAACCGCCCAATCACTTGTTTACGTGGACCTACAGACGACATGCTGACTGGAACTAGAACTACGCGAGTTGCCGAGTGTGACCGGGCTGCCAGCCGCTGTTTGCTGGTGTTACTGCCAGCCGCTGTTTGCTGGTGTTACTGCCAGCCGCTGTTTGCTGGTGTTACTGCCAGCCGCTGATAATCAGCGGCTGCAACCAGCCTAATGTGACCTGTGCTTGAGGTTCCCATCATACGCTGATGATATAGAACTTTTTACGAAGAAACCCACGCCTATGACCAGAGAAAAATTTCTAAAAGGTCGTACGCCCATATAGATAGAGAAAATATAGACAGCCCTTACAAAAATTCAGTGGTATTTATAATTTTTTCAAGTTGAAGGAATTCTCTTATACCGCTCGGGTTTGCAAGACTTCACCCTTGTCATATCTATCAATAATTCCTCAGTATATTTACTGACTGAAATTTACCGCTTCGGCTCTGTACGATCACAAAGAATTTGCTTACAACGCCGGTTTAAATTGTTTGAATCACAAATTTAATTAGGTATCCTTGAAAACGGTAGCTGGAACACTAACGAAACGTTGAATTGAAAATATGAAAAAAATTGTGGTTTGATTTCCCAAGGAAAAAAAGGAATACACCACAAAAAGCATAAAGACAATATCCAATACTGTGATTCCAGTTTGTGATATAAACTGTTTTATTTATAAAATGCGACATAGGAATTCCTGTACAAAACTGTCAATCCCGAGCTAACTTTTTTACCAAATAGCGTTCATAAATAGTATATTACGTAATGTGTGTGGTGGCGTAATTCCGTGAGTGCGTAAAATGCTCTACAACACGAGTTACGTAGTATACTTTACCTACGTCCTACTGGTACTTGTATTTATTAGAAGCATAAGAAATAACTGTTACATAATTAGAGGTGCTTGGTAAACTCCATCTCTATCACTCAATTACTCTATTACCTATGAAAGAAGCACATTAAAGAACTATACTCGATTTGAAATTGGTTGATAGTAATAAATCATTTAAATCCGTCAAACACGTATACAAAGTGGTCCACCTAAATTGCCAAGTTTTAAATATTATATACATTAAAAGTATAGACCCTTTTGCATTTATTAAACTTTCCATTCCTGTAGATCTGATAAGGGCGTCGAATACAAAGCTTAACCCGAGGCTCGAACAATAAGCGGTAGGATTCTACCTGTGATGTTTTGCACTCATGCACGTGCTTTCGGGTGGGTTTAAGTTTATATTAAACACAATAATTATTATTACAATTGATAGCAACTCCTTTTTAACCATATTGTCCTCAAATTGTGTTATCTAACACAATGACGGAGCCAGGTGGAATCAGCTCTATCATTTGTTCGAAATACTCCTCAAAAACATCAGCATTCATATCCTCGTGGTAATCGCCTGTACGAACTGATTGGAATGATAATACTCCACCTTCTAAAAAGCCATTGGAGCTACCGATGTGAGTTATAATTAATCGTTTTCCTTTTCCAGAGGGCGGATTTATTCCTGTTGATAGACCGTCTAAAAATGCTTGCCGGTGAGAAGTCACATTTTTGTCTGTCCATATTTTTCCAACTGTGTAGCCTTCGTTCAGCCATGTTTCGTCCAAATAGAAAATTGTTTTGTTTTCATTGCGAAATTGTCTTATTTTTCTCAAATAATTACGTCTCCAACACACTATTTCATCTTTTTCGAGCAAATGAGACTTCCGACTATGTTTTTCCCATCTAAAATTCATTTCTCTTAGAACTTTCCATAGTTGATCTCTCTTGATTGCAGGAAAGTCTTCTTTTACTGCCCCTAAAACTATCCAAAGAAGTGATCTCCTTATTGAAATAGAATGAATGCATCTTTCGTCTTATGATGGCCTTTTCGTCCTCATCGATCGGTATTGTTCGCCTTCCTGGAGATGGTTTTGGTGGCGTCACGGTTCCTGTCTTTTCTTCCCGCATCAGCCTGTAGATGGTTGCTTTTCCAATACCTGTCATCTTTGAACAAAGTTCCACTGTAGAATCGATACTTATTGCACTTTTTTGATATCTAAGTGCATTAAATACATTAAGCACAATAATCTTTTCACTAATGCTTAGCGCTGATTTCGCAGCTCGCTTAACTGGAATAAATCCTGAAAGACTCTCCATTTTAAAAAATTACCCAAATGTGTGTCCTAGAATACTCGCATTAGGTTTGTTCGCTCTTAAAATGACTCACAGTTTCATACCAATAAGTAGAGGTACCTACCTACCTACCTACCTACCTACCTTTTTCGTAACAGCCTGAAGTAACATTGTGTATTAATTGTTCCCGGAATTCTCGGCATAATTATTTTTACCTGTTATGACAATAATGATTACTATAAATAGGGTTCAAACCGGCACATCAGGTAGGTGCGCCTATGGAATCGGCTGCTAAAAATGATTTATTACTATCAACCAATTTCAAATCGAGTATAACGTTTAATCATCATTAATATATTGTTGATAATCAAAAGTCCATTTTTCAATCATACTCAATACATACTTTTACCCCTTTGGGATTTTCATAGTTAAACGTGGCCATATCGAATGCTTTCAAATAGTAAATTTTGAATAAAATGGCGACGTCTATTGACAGTTGCTAGGGAAGCCGTGCCATTTACTTTACAGCTGTTCGTTTTTTTTACAGTGCGTAATAGACATCGTTACATTGATACCGACTGTGTGTTATCGATTGATTACATGGGGGGTCGTTGGTAAAAATAATAACAGATTTGGAGAGGTGGTTGAAAAATAATTTCAAATGCACTCCTAACTCTCCTAAATTTGATCCGGTTCAATTAAAAGATGGATATTTCTGATTTAAAAAGTCGAACTCCATTTTCATACCATTTTCGATACTTTCAGCCTCGTAACCAATAGTAACCAGCATGGTGAGGGGGCGGGAATTTTGATAGTTGAACCTGAAGTATGGCGGTTCGATTCGCCACTGTGGTGGAATTTTCCCTTTTTTGTTTTCAATTATTTTTCACAGTTTTTGTCTGAAAAACATCAAATTTCAAATAAAGCAAAGTTATTCGTTTCAAAAATTCATTTGTTTATTAAAATGTACGGCGGAACTTTTATAATTGTTTGGGACACTGTTTAGCGGCAAACGGAAAACAATCTGATCGTTCAATCTTTTAAATAAATTTTTGGAACAAACAACTTTGCTTCATTTCAAATTTAATGTTTTTTGGACGGAACATGTGAAAAAGAATTGAAAACAAAAAGGAATAAATTCCACCACAGCGGCGAGTCGAACCTACATACTCCAGGTTTTACTTTCAAAATTCACGTTCCCTTACCCTGCAAACTATTCGTTACGAGGTCGAAAACATTCGAACTTGGTATGAAAATGACGCTCGACTTTTTTATACATTACTATCCATTTTCTCATTAAACCAGAGCGAATTTGAAGAAATCAAACGTGCATTTGAACTTATTTTTCAACGACCTTTGCAAATCAGTTATTATCTTCTATGAACGCTATTTGGTGAAGAAGTTAGTTCGCGTTAGTTCGCGACAGTTTTGTACCTACAGGAATCCCTATGTCGCATCTTATGAATAACACAGTGTATAAAATCCATGGAGGTAAGAGAGAGGAGAGAACATAACAGTATTGGGAAAAGTAGAATTCGATAGATGGCGCTCTGAAATGTCAATGTCATCTTAGCAACGAGTAAAACAAATCAGCTGCCGTATAAGCCCTTTGATATTTAAGTGGTTTTATTTTGCTGTTTTAGTTATTTTTAGTGTGTGTTTTGTAAAACTTTTGCTTTTTCTTTAATTGTGCTTTAGTATTTTGGGTTGTTAAACTAAATTTTGACAACTAATATTTTTATTTTTTGAGTAATAGGTATGGTTGATATTTGTGAAAACTACAACGACTTCGTGTTTCTATTTTATTTTTGATAAAGTAATGCCTACAAAAGTTGCAGGGAAGGTACGGTTGTATTGAGTAATATTTTCAATCTTCAATACCGACTTATTTTCTCTTTGATTTGTAATGAAAATAAAAAATAGAATGACATAACCTCTTCCATGATATCTCTGATTATATAATAATATTACCTCAGAAATGATGGCAGTTGAGTTAAATAGTGAAACACAGTTTTAAACTTGTCACTGACACAAAATTCAACAAATAAATTACGAATTTATGGTTATTACGTCGACTTGCATATAATACAAAAACAATGCAAAACGAATTATTTCACTCGTTGCGACCATTCCAATTTTCTTCACCAGAGGTCTCATTGAAGTCTACTCCGCCCAATAAAGAATCATCGACCAAAGTGGCTTCTCAATATGGCCGACTTCCGTTGAAGCGTAAACAAACCAGAGGTGAACATTAGATTATTCAATTAGGGGAAACAAAAAAACTCTAATATGCATCATTTTAAGGTGGTATATATTGGATAAAAGCAGTCACCAAACACTATTGTACAACTCAATATCAACTTAAATCCATACTGATACTCATAAATAACCTTTCTAATACTGAAACTCACTATTTTTTCAATGTGGTTTTCCAATTTGACACATTTTAGTATATTAAGCTTATCTATGTTGACACAAGAATTGATGACTAATGTCACTAATGTGGCTTCTCAATATGGCGACTTCCGTCGAAAGTTGGTTAAATCAATACCACGCTTACCATCCCTCCTCTTACCTCGTTGATAAAATCCAATGTTTTGTTGTCCTCCAACAAATAAATAGATTTCTACGTCAGTTTCCCCATATCGACACAACTCTAGATAGAACCGTTTAAAATTAATCGGCAACAAAATATCTAGCAATATTCAAAATTAATTCTATAAATAACATTCACCAATTTTCAGGATTAACGTATGGATACAAACTAACAGGTGTAAACATGATTAGACTGTTTGATTTTTGGGGATAATAATTCCATCAAATAATAAATATAATATCGATTTATGGATATAGGTATATAGACCAATAATGTAGCAACCTATTCAAATACGCCCAAAGCATAACAATAAATTCCTCCACCATTATAAATGATTTAAAGTTGTCATGCATGTGTTTGTATATGTATACCTATCCGTAGAAACGGAATTTACTGCTATTTAATGGAAATCTAAGGGCTTTAAGACAATTCCAAAGCATTCTGATTATTGTTATTTCATAAACGGATCTTTTAGTGCCACTTGTATAAACCGATTGGTTATGTCTTAATTAACGCAAAACGGGCTTGTTGAGCAGAAAATTTGATTTCAACCACCCTCTCATCACTTCTCAGGATGTGGCTTACTATTAGTTGACATGTTTCCTGTCAATTCTGTTAAAAGAATGTTAGTGCAAAAATTTAAAGTAGATCGAATCAAGCAATTACGTTGTACCATACAAACTTTGGCTTAGTTTTCCAAACCCGTAGGGGTGACATTTTTCAAAAATCATTTACTGTAGGATGCCTAAGTCATACAAAGAACACGCTCCCCAATTTCAAAGTCTCCATTTGGCTTTCTATTGCTAATGGTATCAATTTCTACATACTCGTGTCTTTGAAACGGACTTTACAAAATATGTATTTCACATCTGCTGAAATTGGCATGCTGCTTTTTGTAACAGTAACCTTTCTCATCAAAAGTTGTTGCTCCTAAAGATAAATCCGGGTGCTGAATAAAACTGCAGCTAAAAAGAAAGAAATCAATGTTTTGACAAAGTAAGGTCAACACAGATATTGCGTTGACAGAGCCAGACGAGAAATTACCGAAAATAAGGAGAAAAAAGTTCGAGACTTCTAGTGGGATCTTCCTATGTGTAACGGAGTCTACTAGAAACTCATTTTTCCGAAAATAACTCAAATGGCAAATGGAGCACTGCAATAGAAAAAAAAGTCTTGAATAGGCTATAAACACCTCTCCACCTTTGAAGGCATCATTCTCCCAGCGGTGGTACAGCGAAGACAAAACAAAATCTCACCACTCCAGGTAGCTTGGAACTGGGTCACATACCAGTAGCGAATGTGTGATAGGCGATGAGAAGCCACCGGCGAGAAATAACATGGAAGATTCAATCTCGAGGCGGATTGACTACTTAAACAGAGTTGGGCTGGATGATGTAATGGATTTAAAGAACCACAATTTATATCTAAAAAGATCGCAGTGGAATAGACCGATTAGACACCCCATCAAATCAACTTACCAGAAGCATGAAGAAGGAAATGATCGATTCCAAAAGCTGGAAAAAAATATCCCAAAGAATCCAAAATCCAAGCAACAATTATCCCGGGGAGACTGCACAAATCAGCAGACGAATCTAAAAATACTGCACATGTACTGCTGAGGAAGTCAGGTAACACAAGGAGGAATGGGATCATATAATTACCAGATCTGGAAAGAATGGTATGAGGGTTTGGGCTGATGTTTATAATAATTCTTCTTGAAATTAACTTGTATATTGAAGCTCCATGACATTTTCACATACGATCTACATTTATATGTTATCTCCGGTCAGGCATCTAATCTCAGCGAAGTCTTAATAATTTCATTTTAGTTATATTTGTAGGTGTAATTTTAGGTACCTGTCATCAAATCCAGTATTATATATTTATGAATGCAATTTCAGGTACCTGTCATCAAATCCAGTAGGTATTATATATTTATGAATGCTTAGTAATACTTTCGTAGACATATCTGTGAAAGTATAAATTAAGCTATTTCGCAAATAACCTCCTTCCCTTTTTTAAATTGTCCGGTCCATCAGCGTACATCCTATTGTTCAAATTCAGTTGAAACAGGTCTCATTTGCAACGAGCTTAAATGCTTCGTTCAAAAATATATAAGTACCGTTGAGTTCAATGAAGTGTTGTACAGCAGTTGTGCTTTGTGAACCTGCCTATCATTTCTAAAGTTCGATAAAGTGTTGTACGATAATGTAGCAAACAATATAAAGGTTCATATTGCTAAATAATAATAATAAATAAAGTTATATATATTTTTTTCATCAACAGCAAACTTAAAATAACAAAATTTATTTATATAAAAATTCCTTAATATTTAGTAATGGCCCCATCTCCCTCTAACACTTTATTAAGTCGACGAGGTATAGATAAATAAAGATTTCTGGTTAATTCTGGATCGTCGCTTAGTTCGTCCCAGAGCAATTCAATTGCATTTACGAGGATGTCTCTATTTTCAGGTTTAAAGTTGATATTATACATTTTTTTTGTCATTAGGCCCCAAATATTTTCAAGAACATTTAGGTCCGGGCTCTTGACAGGCCATAACATTGTCTTTATATTATTTCTTTCATACCATTCTCTGACAAATCTTGCATTATGCACTGGACAATTGTCTTGTTGAAAAACAAAGTTATTGCCAGGAAACTGTAGAGATACGCTAGGTAGCATTACATTTTCTAGAATATTTATATAGTTAACTGCATTAAACCGGTCACGATCATTAAGAGCCCAACATACTCCAAGTCCGTGAATACTCAACCATGCCCACACATTTACGGAAAAGCGTCCAGATCTATCCTAGTTAGCTATATATTCTTCATCGAATCTAGTGTTATGGGGACGATACGCCCTGGTATGCCCGTTAAAAGTTGACTGAAATACTTTTTCGTCTGTGAAGACCACTCTATTCCAATTTTCTTGCACCATGTTATTTAAGGAAAAAATAATTCTAGCTTGTTTATGTTCATCGGTTAGCCTAATTTTTTTGGCTGCTACACAATTTTTCAAAGCAGAGTTCTTTATTCTGCGGCATGCCGTAATTCTGGACCTTGGAAAATTTGTTTGCTCTATAGCAACCCGTGCTATTTGGAATGGGTTGTCCTGTTAATATTTGATCAGGGCATTATCCTTCTTCTTTTCTAAAGTCTCATCCCTTTCCCACCTATGTTTTATTTTTATTACTGTATTTTTGCTTGTATGCATTATATAAGCAACGTCTCTAATAGGAACCCCATCTTGTATATAAGCGATAATTTTTGCTCTCTGAACCACCTCTGAACTAAATTTAATTGAGGCATATTGATTTCTATTATGACTTTGATTGAGGCAATGTCAGTTTTAAAATAATACTATCCTATTTCAACAAGCCTTATTTACAACATGTTAGAATCGGTGTACAACACTTCATTGAACATAACCAAATTTTGGCGTTCTATTGATGACACGTTCGGTATGATCCCTGTGTCAGAAAAAACAGATAGGCAGTCATGGGGACTGCCGACAGAGGTGAAAACAAAAAAAAATTAGCTTTATCAAAATCTCTCTTATTACTTCCAGAGTAGGGGATCTGTCTGCAGCTACCACTAACGGCGTTACAGTTCTCACTAAATAAGAAATTTCAGTACTGACGGGAATCCCTATGTAGCAGCACCCTCGCGCCTCCAGAGATCCCCTCATAGATAAAAAAAATACTTATAGATGGGAAACTGACCCGCGGCACCCTCTATTTGTATGGGTGGCGCCACCTTGAGAATCCCGTCAGTACCTCAACACAAATGATGGTTGTGTACTTCGCTAAGAGCCGAAAAAGGAGATTCCTGTAATTTTACAGTTTTTGGCGGCATATTCAAAATTACTGTTATTTCACATTTATCGCAAAATTACATTCATGGTCCATTTTCAATATTTTATTAAAATTTACTCTACATTAGATTGATATTACAATAATAACAATCGAATAGTCAAGTAAAATCAAATGAAGTGTCAAAAAATGGACCATCATACCCAAAGTGAGAAAAATAAAGCAATAATCATGAAGTTTATATATTTTATTGAATAAAAAAAGTACATATACCTACAATAAATGAAACGTTTTTTACATATATCAATGACAAACATGAAGAAAAATAAATATTTAACAACAATGCTGGGAAGTTCAAAGCTGTATGGAAGAATAACTACTTCTGTCACTTTTCATTTGTTAAAACGTGTTTTTTATAAAGATAGAGCTCACCGGGTGCACCTCACATTACAGTCTTTCACAATACTTATTCTCGACATTGTCTTTTGGAATGAAAGTCCCACTTGAAACAATAAAAATCAACTACGAAAAACGAAAACCGGACAAACTCACGATACACGTTGTAAAACGTTGATCTGCAGCTGTCAGGCAGGCGGGTTCAATGATTTTTATTCTCGTCAAGAATTATTATGAATAAAAATGTTGGGGCACAGTGTGTAATAGATCAATAGTGGTCAATGAATTTGTCCTGATCACTGTTCACACTATCCCTACACCACCACTTCACACACAACTCATGCGCGTTTTTATAACAAAGTTATCTTCTTCAGAGACTAAAGGTAAACGCGCGTAAAATAGCGCAAATGTTAGTTAGTTAGTGGTAGTCAAACAAGTATCCAACGGTTACAGAATTTCCAAATTATTAACTTTCTGATATTTAAAAAGGAAAATATGAAATGTCAATACTTTTGTTATATATCCACAGTTTTTAAAATTCAGGTTTTGTTGTCCAAATTCTCACATGGCAAAGAATGGTAGTTTTTTTTCTCTGACCGCTCCGACCAACAAAAATATATTTTCTGTGAATAAACAGAAAAAAATGTGTAAAATATTCTGATCCCATATCCGGTTTTCTATATCCCGTCGATTTAAGATAATACCGATCTTCTCTAGTGAGGATCTTTGTTTTCAAAGGATTCAATTTCAAATAACTTGGGTTTCATAAAATAGCTTTTTCTTTTATAAAGGTGGTGCTCCTTTTAACCGGCGGAGAATTGCATTACACTTTAAATCCTCCATCCTTTGGTTGAAATGCCTTTTCGACAAAGTGCGTTAGATTTTCGGATTTTGATTATGGATGGAATGAAATATCTTTCGTTATATGTATGAATGAAGTAGTGAGAGAATTTTTTGTGTGATAGTTATAATTATTAAAATATTGTTTTCGCGCGATCGATCTTTTTTGTTTCTTTACAGCATCGGTTGTCAGGTCGGTAGG
The DNA here is from genome assembly GCA_910591675.1 of Galerucella calmariensis. Lineage (NCBI taxonomy): Eukaryota > Metazoa > Arthropoda > Insecta > Coleoptera > Chrysomelidae > Galerucella > Galerucella calmariensis. The sequence goes on from CAJUYG010001240.1 coordinate 14,674, forward strand.
TTGTGTTTTTTTAATGAACAGAATCGAGAAGTATAAATGTTACTTTTGACATTTCGTTCATTTCGAAGAAATTTAAATTATTTCATTCGAAATTCGAATATTTCAATACGATCGCGCAAAAAATGGTATAAGCATTTCGAACGTTAAGGGTAATACCGGTCTCCAGCAAAATTGGACGTCTTAGCCCTGGATACATTTAAGTAAAAGTAACAGAAAAAAATAAGGAGATTTATATTTTGATAATGAACAGAACCGAACAGAACAATATAAAAAGTAATAAATAGCATAAAAACAATTTCACCAAAATGCAATAGTTATTTACGTGACATTATTGCGATATTGTTCAGCAAGCGTAATATTTACCAAAACGAGCGCTAGCGAGTTCTGAAAATTACGCGAGTTGAACAATGTCGCTCTCTTCATAACGTGTTCACGTACAACGTTTCATCTAATTCCGTGCTTTTATAATATTTAATAAAATCAATTACAATGGTAATATTGATGTGGATTCAAATGGTGTTAGAAGTATTGTTACTATGAAGTATTTACCCAGAAAATTGACTTACTTTAAATAACTGTGTCGTTAATAATGTTTTTTTCAATGTTTATGAATCTTAAAATACTATTGAATTAATATAATGTAGTAATTGTCAGTTTAAAATAAATAATTGGATAATTGTCAGTTTTGTCAGTACCTTATTAATAATAATAATAATAATATTTATTCAGAATCATTCAGAACAAATATTGGAAACAGCACCTGCCACTTACGAAGCATCGATTGTAGATGCTTGTTTGTAAGCTTCACAAAGTGTAGGTAGGTACTGCGTATTATGACATATATGATGTATAAATCATGAGTATAACAACTTCAATTTCTCGAAATACACGTTAAAATTCATATAAAGTACACATTAAAATACGTATAAAAAAGCACACATTAAAAAATATATAAAAGTACACATTGAAATACATATGGAAATTTGAAATTTATGAATACATTGATCATAAAGCACATAAAATTCACAAGAATTATAAAATATAACTAGGATGAGTTTTCAGAACAAACACAATAATTATAAGATTATAAATATAGATTATAATTATCATTGTAACCTATATCACCTTAAACAATGGAGTGGATCAATTCGATTGGCGTATTTCGTGTAAAAACTTTGATTAGTTTTTTGAATTTTGAGAAGAGTTTTTCATTTTGCAGCGTGGCTGGTAAAATATTGAATGCCTTAGGACCCAAGTATTGGAGACTTCTTTGTCCTGAACATTTATGCATCCGTGGGGTGATGTATTTGATATTTTGTCTGGTCATGTATGGGTGTTGAGGAGTGAGTAACAATTCATTCTTGTTGAGATACACGAATTTGTTGACTTTCATGAAAAATAATTGTCTTAGATCGAAAATATCTGATTCTTTGTATAGTAGATCACTTGAGTATCTGTGATTCCTGCCTAGCATTATTTTTATAAACTTTTTTTGTGCAATTTCAAGCGGCCTCAGGTAAGTTTTCCTAACTGCTCCCCAGCCTATCATTCCGTAATTCAAATGACTCTCCACCAAACTGTGATACAATATTTTCTTCTGTTTAAAGTTTAAGATGTTGTTAACTTGTTTAAATTTATATATGACACAACGGAGTTTTTTCATCAGAAATTCTATGTGTAGATTCCATCTCAGATGATTATCAAGAATGATTCCTAGGTATTTTACTTTTGTTGTTGATGAAATGTGAAAGTTCTGTATTTTTATTTGATCAAAGTTTGGTAGTGTACTCTTGTTACTGCAGAAGGGAAGGTAAACAGTTTTCTTTATATTTATTGATAGTAATCTGTAATCAAACCATTTTTTTATTTTAGAAAGTTCAGTTTCCATTTGAAGTTTCAAGTCATTCCAGTTTTTATCATGAAAAATGATTGCCGTGTCATCCGCGAAACTGATTATCTTACCTCTTCCAATGTTTGTGAACATATTATTCAAGTAAATATTATTATATATATTATTAATAAATATTATTATATATATTATTAATAAATATTAATAAATTATTCTTTGAAACTCATATAGTATCTCTATACGCGTTTTCGGAAACTTACTCGGGTTGGCACGATCCCTAATCTGCACGTTCGTTTACCTAACCCGAGTTGCCTACCCGTGTTCGGAAACTTCCGGGTTGTTGACTGGATGACTGACCCAGGTTCATTTTTCATAACCCCCCCCTCGAGAGGTAGGTCGGTAGAAACGCTATAGACACCGCATGCGTCGAACCGACGACTACTCTATGCTTTTCGTCTTTATCATCGTATATTAGTGACAAAATGTCCGCCATATTTATATGACAAAATTGAGTTCAAGACTAACGTTTATAATATTAATGCGATGACTTCATATCTTCCCCACTTACAGAACTACCATATTTCGTAAGGCATTCTTTTATAATATTTACAATGTATACAAGATTGGGTAATTACCCATTAACTTATTAAGAACAAAAATGAAATCACATCTCTTCGAGTCAAGATACAATATAATAAGAACTTTGCTCACCATATTTATCAGCTATATTGCTTCCTGACTTTATTGATAATTCAATTTTCCTTTTCCAATTATGTTAATTTTTATGTAACTAATATGTTCTTAGGTATATACCAGCAGAATAAGTTCTGATAGAACTTTGATCATCAGGCACAGCATTCTTGTTGTGTTATGTTATTATTGTTCATATGTATATCGTTATACTCGCCATTTGTATTTTCCACTCCGACTGACTAATAAACAGTTTATTCATATTATTATTATTATTATTATCATCTGGACTTGGTGCTTTCAAAGAAGGACTCAATTCATTAGCTATTCTCTCGTAAACTGTGCAACCAAGAGCACAAAAATCCTGAAGACAGAGGTGCCGAGGGTTCGAAAACTCGACAGATGTCATCATAGGCGAGCGGTGCACCCCTAAAAAGATGCACAAAAAAACGAGTTGACCGACCACTACAAAACGCAAGGCAAAAACCAATTGGGATCGATTAATTATATTATTAGGAACAAAAAACCTTTTTTGTCCCGATGGTCAGTCATTTGTTATTAACCAAAAACTTGCAAAATCACGGAAAATGAAAAAATACGTCACGCTAATCACTAATACATTCTCATGGTGAAATGGATAAAAATGAAACTTTTTTGACTCTTGATATTTTTTCGAAAAATGCTTTGTTTTCAAGTTATCAGCAATTCAAAGTCAAAAATCGACCAAAAAATGGATTTTTCCAAAAAAAATTCTCGGCTTCTACCACAGCTTTTTCAAATTTCCAAAATGCAAAATACTCGTGAAAACATATACTATCAGATGGTAGTTTTATTTTCTTGCTACATTCATTCACCTTGTCGAATTCGTCATACCAAATTCGCGAAATTTACGGATTCCAAGGCGGATTTGCCGTGACGGAGTGCGTAACGTGTACTGATTTGCGGAACTACTTTTCGATTAATAATATTAATTATAATACGTATTCTTTTGCTATCGTTAATTTTTGTCTACACTGTCTACTGTTTAAAAAACTCACTTCTTGGTGAGTTTGATTTAGCGACAGTGGGAGCTGTTTATCATAAAAATCCATGTTATAATAGTTTTTTGGCTAGCAAAAAAAAGAAGACTCAAATGTAGAAATTAAAGATTCACGAGCATCAACATCAAACTCTCACAACTATAAAAAAATTAATGATAATAGCAATTAACACGATCACAGCAATATCAGTGATATTTTTGAATTGGAAGAAAATGACGTTTCCGTTTTGGCCGTGGAAAATGAATCTCGTTATCATGTAGCAAGAAAATGAAAAATACCATCTAATAGTATACGTTTTCACGAGTAATTAGCATTTTGAAAATTTTAAAAAGCTGTGGTAGAAGCCAAATCAATTTTTGACTTTGAATTGCCGATAACTTGAAAACAGCATTTTTCGGAAAAATATCAAGAGTCAAAATTGTTTATTTTTATCCATTCTACCTTAAGAGATGATTAGCGTAACGATTTTTCTTTATTTTACGTAAATTTGCAGGTTTTTGGTTAATAACAAATGACTAACCATCGGACAAAAAAGTGTTATTAAGGTTTTTGTTCCTAATAATATAATTAATTGATCCCAATTGGTTCTTTCCTTGCGTTTTGTAGTGGTCGATCAACTCGTTTTTTGTGCATCTTTTTAGGGGTGCACCGCTCGCCACTCACTCATTTCAAGCTTTAAGTTCGATCATTCGTTCAGTCGTGTACTTGAGCTGAATCTTTGTACTATTCAGCACTTTTATTCCAGAAGCTCCGTCTCTCCGGTATAGGCCACTAGTTTAACTCGGAGATTTTGAGTAGTGCTCTTGGGTATATTACTTTATCTCCAAACTGCTTCCGTCTGTGTCCTCACAGGAGCAGTGACCCATTCCTCAGTTCACATTGCTTACACTTGGGTCAACTGACTCTTCCCATTTTATGTGGATATGTGGAATTATCCAGAAAACAATATACCTGTTGCTCCTTTCTAAAATCACTTGCCATCTAGTTAGAAGTTCCATATACGTCAAATTACTCCGCTGGTATGCATCTACAATACAGACAAAATTGAACGAAATTCAATTGTTCTCAAAGGAGTTATAGCACGATGTATAATAATTAATCTGATGACGCTCTAATAAATTCTAATACACTACAGACTCAACATAGACTAAATTACCTTAGTAGTTTGCAATAGAGCGGCGATGCGAGACGTACCGCATTTAAACGGCAACCCGCGTATTACGGGCTGCTTTGATATTAGAAATATCATCTGCTGATATAATATTTGATAAAGATACGGTTAATGTACTCCATATGTTGTATTAGATTTGCAGGTGTTGCCAGAATCTCAAAGGAAGCGTAACAGCGATGGCATCTATTGAGGTGCTAGCGAAATCATGTTTTGTTATCCCGAACTATTGTTCTCCAATAAACTTATCTTGGAAAATGAATAATTGTGAGAATATTATTCATGTGCCATTTGGCCCAAACTTGGATTTGATCTAAAAAAATGGTTTATTTTCCGACTTGTAGGACCCATAGTTGTTTCAGCCACTTTTTTCCTGTATAACTTCTATAAGCTTTCCCTCTGGATGTATTAATGGTTTAACTAAAATTATCATCTTCGTACGCATTCACAAGTCATTAGTATTAAAAATTGATGCTTTCCTCTTGTCACCACGGGTTCACATGATATTTTAAATATAAATGTCTTCAACAGCTCCAAATCAAATTGGTTTTTGTCATTCTGACATTCAATTGGTGAAAATTAAAGCCAAAAAATGAATCTCCAAGTTTCAGGGATAACATACAATAATAAACAAGACATGCAATAATGAAGAGCATTTTAAACAAAAACAAGTTTAAAAATATTCATGGAACTAAACTAACTTCATGGCAGTTGGCAAGGACACTTCACCCAGCAGCCTCCTTTTCATAAAGTCGACTTTACCAGCATATTATTGAACCAACCCTAAGCCTCATAAAATAAAATTAATATTTCGATATGTCAACTGTGGCGGGAATCTATTACATCGATACTACAGACAAACAGGGATTTACTTTTACCTACCTAGTACTATCAACACCTACACTGATGGCTCAAAAGCGGAAGAAGATTCTGCATGAGAAGTGTACTCCAATTCTTCAAACCTCAACATAAAATGGGCTATGGAAGAATATGCCAACGTTGTCTAAAATTAACTGAGTGGAGTCTACGATAGTTGCAAAAGAGATTTCCAGTAGATAGATCTAGAGAAAAAATGTGTGCATCTATACCGAGAGCAGACAACAAGAGACCACGTATTATATCAGGGCTAGAACTAGAATGTCACCAAGCCTTGGTTCTCACTGTCGAGAACCAAAGGCAATGGTATCTAAGCATGAAGGTAACCGTGGCAAATGTTCTGGAATAATTACCACTGAAACCAGAAATTATTTTCATCTCAAATCGTTACGTACACAAACTATTCAATATTTATTGTCTATTTTGATTGAATAACTCTTATGCAATATATTTAAATGGATTTAATAGATATTTGAAGTGGTATACAGAGAGGCTGGTCGAGGGATAATGTTCTTAGGTAAAATTGGCTTCTGAATCCTCGAGCACGTTTTCTAAGTCGGCTTCAAAAGTTTTTAAAAGCGTATTGGATACTGGGAAGAACTTACCGAATAAAGGAAAACAATTTTTAGAAATAGGTGTATAGGTTAGAGCAGGACGGTTAAAAGCAGCGAGAAACTTTAAGAATGTGCTGGAAATCTCTTTATTTGTTTCTACAGGAGTTTTTAATACTTCTACAACTTGCAATTTCATTTTGTAATTTAAGGAATGAAGTTAACATCGCCCGTTGTGCACTTTTGATGATTTAGAAAATAAATAAGCGAAAAAATAAATGTTACAATTTAGAGCCAACATCCTTTTAGAGCATTTTTTAATCCAGTGTCTTGATGTCTGTCATTCTACGTGATAGTTGAAATAGATAAAAAAATACTGATGGGAAACTGACCTGTGGCGCCCTCCATTTGTACGGGTGGCGCCACCTTGAGAGTCCCGTCATTACCTCTAACACAGATCAGATGGTTGAGAGCTGTACAGACGGGAAAGAAGATTCATGTAATTTCACAGTTTTTGGCGGCATATTCATAATTACTGTAATTTTACTTTTATTACCTAATGTCATTAATGGTCAATTTTTGATATTTCATTCATAGTTACTCAACATTAGATTGATATTACAATAATAACAATTAAATAGTAAAATAAAATTGAATGAAATGCCAAAGAATGGACCATATAATGCCGGAGATGGGAAAAATAAAGCAATAATCATCAAGTTTATATATTTCATTGAATGAAAAAAATATACAATAAATGGAACGTTTTTTTACATATTTCAATGACAAACATGAAGTGAAATAAATGTTAGGAATTCAACAACAATGCTTGGAAGTTCGGAGCTGTATTGAAGAATAACTGCTTCTGACACTTTTTGCTCAATGAAACAAGGTTTTTAAAGACAGTCTTCCACAATACATATTCTCGACATTGTCCCTTTAAATAAAAGTCCCACTATAAACAATGAAAACCAATTAAGCAAAATAGTTTTCGAAAATAAAAACTGGACAAACTCAGGATACACGTCGTGAAACGTTGGTCTGCAACCAGTTGTCAGGTTATGATGTCAGCGCTGATATATGTGGAAGAATCTGCAACTACCACTAACAGCGTTGCAGTTTTCATTCTGGTTCTCATTAAATTGGAAATCTTGGTACTGACGGGACTCTCTATGTGGCAGCACCCTTTCGCCTCCAGAGATCCCTACCCTTATTTAGTATCAAAGTATGTATCAGGTTAAAGCGTATATAATACAGAAAAACTGGTCAGATGGTAAATTACTGGTGGAAAAACCCTGCGCTGACCTTGGGAAAGTGAAAAAGTGATATAATTCAAGATTTTCTGTGAAAACTAACATATGTGGCTATTTACAGCCAATGGTCTTTCGAAATATGGTAAGAACAATCACATGGAAAAATGATCAGATTAGGGATTACTAAGTCTGATCTATCTCCATGTTGAAAATAGCGATAAATAGCATAAGAATAAATTATGAAATCAAACAATTTTATTTTGTTAAATCTACATTATATTTAACCTTAAAGTGACGCGTTTCGCTAACACAGTAGCTTTTTCAAAATTTCTAATAGATATAATCTCCAAATATTGTTCATTCAAACCTCAATTTTCAATTAGAAACTCAACAGAACTAATTAATAATATTCAAGATATAAAACTAAGTCACTTGTCTAAATTCATATCTTTCGATGTAACAAATCCATTCCCTAGTATACCTCATGATGAAACTATCACTCTTGTTAGTAACTTGCTCACTTACAATAATACTAATCCCCTTATTCAGTCAGATATTATAAATTTATTAAGAGTTTGTTTAAATCAAAATTATTTTCATTTCAACGGAAAGGTTTATAGCAGTAAAGAGGGTTTGATTATGGGCAACCCTCTCAGTCCCCTATTATCAGAAATTTTCATGGATAATATAGAAAAGACAATTCATAAACACCCCCTTAGTAAAAAATTTGTTTACTGGCACCGATATGTAGATGACATTTTAGCTTGCTTCACTGGTACTACGAGACAATTAGATAACTTCATTGCTCACATTAACTCAATACATAAAAATATCAAATTTACAGTAGAAATTGAACAAAGTAAGTACAATTCCAAATATAAATAATAGACATGACTTTTCTATATTTCACAAACCATCGCATGCAGACATTACAATTCATAATAGTTCAGTCCACCCAATCAGTCATAAATTAGCAGCTTTCAATAGTATGATACATAGACTTTTAAAAGTTTCATTGAATATTGACAATTACAATAAAGAACTAAATATAATAAAACAAATAGCGTTTAATAATAATTACGATCCAAATTTAATTGACATCATAAATAAAAAGATACGAAAACATACTCTAGAACAAGTATTTCCTTCTGATAAAAACAAAAATAACCAATGTAAAAGCTTAACTTACTTTGGAATACCATCCTTAAAAATAAAAAATCATTTTTAGAAACTTTAGACTTGAATATTTGCTTCAAAACCGACAACAATTTATCCAAATTCATTAAAAACAACAAATCCAAATGTTCAAAACTAAATAAATCAGGAGTTTATAAAGTAAAATGTGGTAATTACGACTGTGATAAAATTTATATAGGTAGAACTTTTAGGAATTTTGAAACTAGAATTTCAGAACACAAACGTAGTTATAACAACCAAAAAACAGATTCCAACTATTTAAATCATTTATTAGCAAACCAACACTCTTTCCATTCAAATTTTTAAATTTTGCATGTAGAACCTAAATTCTTCAAATTAAATCTTTTAGAAGCCCTAGAGATAAATAAAAACAAATATTCAGATAATCTTCTTAACGACCAACTTGATATTAACAATTCTCCCTTATTAAACCTTTTTACCTAGAAAGGTTCCTGTAGGATTGTTGTGAATGAGTTTCCAGGTAAACTGGTTAAATACTTTAGTTAATCCCATATTTAGACAAATTCATTTCATTTCCTGTAAATAGATTATAATTTTATTGTTAAATATCCGTATAATTTAGTATTAAGGCACTGTATAAATTGAAGGTTCCTCATTATACCTCCATTCGTTTGAAAAAGCTACTGTGTTAGCGAAACGCGTCACTTCAAGGTTAAATATAATGTAGATTTAACAAAATAAAATTGTTTGATTTCATAATTTACTATGGATCTACATTAAGTAAAAGCCTCATCTATTCAAGCATAAGAATAATTTTAAATAGATACTTTCTTCCTTTTCAGAGAAATTTTTTTCACCTTATCGCGTAGGAACGTTAAATAGCATCCAAGAAAATAACAGAATTGTGTTCTTACTGGAGTATTCTGGATAGCCCAGCAGCATGTTATAATTTGAGTTTAAGCATTGATTAAAATAGCATATTATGCAATGAGCACAAAATGATGCCCATTTTGCACGAGGATGAAATTTGTACCACAAGCCGAAGGCAAGTGAGGCAATTCAAAGGAGTGCAAAATGGCCATTTTGTTGCGAGATGCATACTATACTTTTTCTATGACAACATATCGTTCACGTTTAATACATGCATACATTGCAAAAGCTTTGAGAGAAATGAACTGATAATATTTCATTACCATACGAATTCCCCGCTAATAGGCTTTCTATCAGAATTGAAATATGAATTGAAGAAATATGTAATTTTTCTCTTGCTATTTCTAATACGTACACAGGAATAAACGCCTATAAATATGTATTTGTAGAAAACAACTATGAAATTACTCGTTACTTACTAAAACTTTGACAGAAACGATCTGCTGACATTTCATCAATTTGTCGCTGGATGTCATAATTTGACAAGCCGTAGTCGTTGTGATTTTAGAGTGAGCCTGAATATTCCATTTCGCATTTTTTGCTTAGCAACTTGCCTAGCAGCCGATGAAAAATGAAATTCTGTACAAAATGTGCTTGTTTTTGATTGTAGTTATGGTTATAAAATGAACATTTACCGAGGTTGTCGTAAATATTTTTTAATCAATGGTATAAGGCATAGCCTTGAGAGCGTTTACAATATAATAAATCAATCATTAATCCTGATGATCGTAATCAGTATATTGGAACGAATTTATTGCATTATTGTATCGTCATTGAAGATTCCGCTGAATAATAGTAGAAATATACTGGTGAAACTATTGAAATCATTATAATGATACCAAATTTTCATTATTCCATTTGAAATAAGTGACTAAACGTTATTTAATTCACAATTCAGCTAACATTAGGTAGAGCTGTTTAGCATGCTACAATTTGGAGTTGATGGAATGATACTGCATTCATTATACGTTTGAATAAAGGTGTTTGTCAGCGCGTCTAACAATCCAAACAGTCAACCTTTCATTCATAAGAGCGTTATAATTCACCAGTAGACCAAGTCAAGTTAGCGAGCTGAACTTTAAGAGACAGCAGGGATCAGTGTTCCCAAGCTTTTATTATAGTTCTCAACCATAATTTACTAAACTTTGAACATTTTAATTTAATTCTTGACAAGGTTTTCCAACTACATAGAATTTCAAGTAACATTAAACTCCGAATATATTGGGTAGTCAGGATGTCAGCTTGAGTTATAATACAGAAAGGAGGAATTTAAGGGGTTTAGACTTCAATCCCTTGCGCTTTGAAGGTTCTGTATACGCGTGAAATTTTCAGAGAAAACTTTGACTTTCGATGTTATTTCGCTTGAATTTTGTGGGGGTATTTAAAAGGAACTAAATTCATCACATAACCACCAAAGGGACAACGCAAACTGTTTTCTGGTGAATAAGTCATTTAACTTTTGCCGAGGAATGCGATGCCACAAAAACGAGTGGAATAATCGTGGTCGAGTCCAAACATGAAACAAAAGACGTGCCTTAGATAAAACTTGAAAGTCTAGCTTGCTATGTATAATACACGTAATGTCACAAGTGGAATTTGAGATATGATTGAAAAATATCTGAAGCTTTTACTATGCTACCACTGCTGTACTGTGCTTGGAAAGAGGAGTTTTGTTGCGCTATAAGTTCTGTCGTATACTATATTCAAGGAGAAATATCATTCTTATATACAGGGTGTCCCAAATAAGAGTGACTGATTTTAAACATAAATGCCCAGCTTATCAATTGCTCCAAAGAGATGGGGTTTTCACTAGTTTATCATAGAGACTTTTTGTAGGCTTGGCTGGCATTTCATCTCATCATCTTTTATTAATGTTAGAAAATTCATTTGAAAATTTAAAATTTCGCTCACAGTTATGCATAAACGAAGAGGGTAGGCATATGCAGCATTTATTGTAACTTTTTTGTTGTTCGTTCTTTATATGTATTGAATAATGTTATTATGTTTTCTTACTAAATAAACTGTTCATGTTTGTTCGCAATTATTTACGTAATTAAAAATGCATACCACATGAAACCGACTTAAATGATTTTGTTATGCGTCAAACGGTCACAGCATGAGTTGATTTTTAGTCATCAAAATATGTAAATGTATCACATTAAAAATGTAATACTACATGAAACCCTGAATACCTTTGTTGTTAATGAAACTAAATATAGAAAACTATACATTTTTGGAGAGGAGAATGGCTCTTTCGAATGAGGTCAGAAATATATTTAAAATAATACACATTTTCCCCTTTGAATTTGACCAACATTAGTGAAACACCCTGTGTTGATGAGATGAAATACCAGCCAAGCCTGAAAAAAATCGCTTTGATAAACTAGCGGAGCTAGTGAAAACCCCATCTCTTTGGAGCAATTAATAAGCTGGGCATTTATGTTTAAAATCAGTCACTCTTATTTGGGACACCCTGTATTATACGAAAATATATATCAACATAAACCACAAGTCGAGATCCACGTAATTACCCTAACGGGTCCAAAGAAGCCAAATGGAATTAACTCATTATTCCAGCTATTGTACATAATACTGGGTGGAGCAGCCAAATGGCCGTGGATTACGAATGAATAAATGAGTGTAAGCTAGGAAAAACGCTTGGACAAGTCCCGTGTCACGAAATTAGACTTGCTCCTGTTTACATATATCAAATTTTCAAATGTTGTTCTATCTTTTGTTGATGTCTTCGCTTATTCCCAGGATTCGTCTTCCTCTTGTAATATTCCACATATGTCTGTCTTGGCCTCTTTCTTATTCTCTTCTACATTTCTATTCATTCGTGTCCTATATATCCGTTTTACATGCCTCCAGTGGATGTGAAGTCACCAACTCAGTTGTCACACACACAACCTTGATGAGCCCGTCCCACCCAGGATGTTCCTCTCTAAGCGAGGTACATCTCCGGAGAGGACATCCACCACATCCCCCCATCTTATCCGATGAGTCTCATCATCATAGTTCGCGTGTCGGCGTACAGCTCGTCCCTAGCTAAAAGGGCTAGCAGCTGGGGGCGAGCCGTCTTCTCTTTGGCCGCGTAACCTCGGTGGTTTTTTCTTCGGCGGTCTTCCGTTGTGTGTGTTTGCGCTGCCTCTACAAAGTGCGTCCTCAGCCGGCAATTTCGGCTGAAAACACCCTTATAGAGTGTGTCTTCTTTTCTTCCGATCTCTTACAAGCGACTTTAAGCCATTAGCTGAGCTAATAGCTTTGTCACCTGTTCGAGGATCTGTTGTTTTGTTGTTGTCGTCGTTGTTTTTTTGTCAGCTGCGGCTTGGGCTCCTGTCTTCTTTACAGCTGTTGCAGTTGTCTTTGTCTTCTGGTTGTTTGGGGCTTTTGGACATCCTTTGTAGTTTGCTGGGTGTTCTCCCTGGCAGTTTGCGCAGGTGGCCGGCTTGGTCTTCGGTCGTGGGCAGTCGTTGGATCGGTGTGGTCCTCCGCACTTCACGCATTTCGTGTTTACGTTACACGTCGTCTGTCCGTGGTGGAAGCCTTGGCAGTTGTAGAACTGCGTCGGCCCCTTTCCTCTTCTTTGTTCTTCCCACCTGATCCTCACGTTCTGGATGTGTTGGATTTTCTGGATTTTTTCTTTTTCTTCAGGCTCCAGCTCCACCAGGTAGATGGGTAGCGGTCTTCTCTCTCCGAATCTGAAATGAAGTTGGGTTAGTCGTTTTAGACTTACCCCTTGTCTTTCGATTTCTTTCTTGATTTCCTTGGTGTCCTCGCAGTGCGTTAATCCTCGGATGAAGATCCTTGCTATCCTTTCTTCGTGTGGCATATACGTATACCACTCCACTTCTTTTCTCTTTTCTCTCTTCTCTCAGGTACCTTGTGAGGTTCCTGTAGTCCTCTGGTCCGTCGCAGGGTATTTTCACTCCGAGTCTTTCTCGGATTGTTATGTACCTCGTCTTTATGTTTCTTTTCTTTCACGTTTCTTTCTTGCGGAGCTCCAGTGGTGGATGCTGACGGGTGGTGGTCGGCGCGTCGTCGTTGTCTCCTTGTTTTCGCGGATGGCCTCGTCCATCATCGCTTCCTCGTTGGCTTTCCTTCGGGCGGCGGCTTCTTTTTTTTGTATTTGCCTGATGGATATCACTTCCGTGAAATACATCTCCTCTGCTTCACTCTCTTCGTTTTTTCTTGGGGATTCTGTCCGCTGCCTCTTTCTGTGGACGCTTTCTGAGCGGCTTCGGCTTCTCTTCTCCTCTTGCATTTCTTCCATTGCTTTTGCCATGCTCTCCATGGCTTTTCTTAGTCCTGTCATTTCCTCTTCCATGCGCTGGATGGTTTTCCTCATCTCTTCGGCGGCTTCTTTCGCTTCTTCTGCTTCTTTTTCGGCTTGGTCCCTTTCATCTCGGAGTATCTTCCTTATTTCCATTTATTTCAGGAATTTCGTGGTTTCTTCCTCTTTCCTTTCGCATTCTCGCACCGCCTTCTCTGCCATCTTCATGGCTCTTGTTGCCTCGTTGTCCACGCTGTCCGAGTCCGATGTTGATTCCATTGTCCTCCTTGTCCTGTTGCTAGCTTGGCTGCTAGCACGGCTGTCGTTCTTCTTTTTGGGTGGCATCTTAATAGTTCCTGTCCTCCACAGGTCCTAAAACATACAAAACATCTATCAAATCCGGACTTTAAAAAATAAAAATATTTTTCAAAACTTTCATAGATAGAAAATAAGTGTTAAAAAACACTATTTACGTTTAAAACGCTTTTTTCGTCGGCTGATAAAAATCAGCCTCCTTCCGATCGCGTTCTCAAAATCTGCTTCGCTTGCTTCTGAGTATTCAAGACACGTCCTTCCTACTCGGCTGCTCGCTGTCTACACTCTACTCCTGTTCAACTCAGTTGTCGTTGTTGTATGAATTTTTGATACTACTGGCTGTATGGTCAGCCCATCTCTTAGTTTTGTTTTCCATTCTATTCACTCCTGCCACTCTTCGTTTCCGCTCCTCAAGTTTAAATTTTTTCTAAGATTCGTATCCTAAAATTAGTACTGCTTTATATACTGTATGTATATTCTGATCTTCGTTTGTTTAATTATTTCTGCTTGTTTTCCCGTTTCGTCAAACATTACTTCCAGGTATCTCAGAATTCTTCAACAAGTTCTTGTTTCATGTTATTTATTTTGATTTCCGTGATAGTATTCTGGCCACCTATACTAGTATTATTGTTTAATTTGTGTTTGTCCTCATGCCCTTTTCTTCAATAACTTCTTTCCAGATGTTTATGTTTTCTTGTAACTCTTTGTTGCTTCGTGCTATTAGTACTACATCATTTACAAAAACTTCCTCCGCGATTTCTACTTCTCGTGTATAATAAACAATTTTTTTTAGTTTTATGTTCGCTGTTTTTCATTATGGTGTCCATAAGAGGATGGTGGAGTGAAAGGGGGGGAGTTTTCTTTGGCCCACTCTGTATATTGAATGTGTTAATTCGAATTCAAATATGGATCACTTATATTACACCTGGGTACCTAGTTTTTGATTTAGGTGAAATAGAGGGTGTTTTGTTATAGTTATTTTCAATATCTAAGAAGCTGACCTGACCTGAGATGGGATAATGTCATGAAATAAAGCCATAAAAGCATTACCCGTGAGATGATCGTGTTTATATTTTTGGAGAATAATAAATCTTCTCCTGAGACTTTTTCGTCAGGTATAGAGCGCCTCTGCACGGTAAATCCGAAAAGTTTCACTGCATCTCAAGCCTAAGTCAAGTCAGCTTCTTAGATATTGAAAATAACTATAGGTACCAGTACTTATTTTTCATTCAATAAAATATGAGGCTCCAGAAGAACTGCAACTGGAGAGTAGATGGTTGGTTTTTTTCAATGTGAAATTGTTAATAGTTTAGAATCATGATATTTTTTAATTAACATAAGATCTTCCTCAGTTTGATTTTTCAAAATGAGCTGTGTTACTTGCAAATCCAATTATAGCTCCCAGTTTTCCAAAGAAAACAAACCATTATTATAAAATTAAACATTGTTGTAGCAAGTATGGATCCTTGTGGAATACCGTAATTGATTATTGCTTCGACACTGCAATCATCATCCATCCTTACAGCCTGTAGTCTACCGATTAAATTACTTCGCAATAAATTTAAATTTCCACATAAATACTGAACTAATTTGTTTTTAAATGTAACATAAACTTTTCCAATATATCAAATTTCTAAGCATTCCGTAAGGTCATCTCCACCTTAGCATTTAAAGTTCCATTGTAGCGATATGTCATGTTGCGGATTTTATCGGCTTAAGTGAAAACATCGATCACAGCTTGTTCCAGACTTTCAAGAGGTTACTTGATTTGTTGTTCCGTTTGGGTGTCGTAGCTCGAAACGATTTTCTTGCCAACGATAAATCAAAATAGATAGTTCCGTTTGCTACGGATAGATACGACTTAAAATTGTTTTTAATGATAAATTAACTTTCAACTTACGAAATGCTTACTTGCCATTATTAGGTGCGTTTTATTTGTTTCATTCGGTTTTCGGTGGAAAGTGGAAATTGATGGTTTTCTACAGCAACCGGTGCTTTATGTTTCGAAATCTGATTTTTGAGAATACACCTCCATTTATCTTTTGCCGGTTATTATTGAAATTAGATTTTGTGTGTACCTCATTTTTCTTGTTACAATTTAGCTTGATAGGTCAAGCAATTCACTTTCATCCCAGGAAAACAAATTAATTGAGGTTAAGGAAAGCGTGAAAAGTCATTATGCAGATAGAAAAATTCAATTTCTGGATTTATGCAGTTAAGTGACAATTTGCGCCGCTAACACTAACAGTAAAATTATTCAAATTTTGACCTTATTAGAGATAGTTTTTTACTTCGGAAGTTATAACTATTGTTACAACAGGTAAATAAATATTTACGAAATAGTCCATCAAATGAAATCTACATCTTTTCTAGCTTTTTGTTGCATTTTTAATTTTTTGAAAATATAAAATAATGGAGATATTTTGGTATAACCCTGTACATTCTTTGAAGTAGTGTCACAAAACAACTATCAGACCACCCGGGTTTGATATAAGAAAAATTTATCAAATAAAACTCTTTCTTCTACAAATGATTTAAAACCGTTGCCGTCACCTTCATCGTTATCTTTATGTGACCTGCAACCGATGCCGACGTCATCTACTTACCAGTCAAAAACCAAATAACTCCACTGGACCGGCAATTTTAAGTAATTCACAGAATGCAACAAATTGTGTTTCTAATATTAATATTTATGATAATAATAATAGTTTTTGGTTGAAGTTTTGTATATGTATGTTGAAATAAAATAACTTTTGAAAAATGGGTTGGTATACTTTTTTGTATATACCTACGTTCGTAGAAAAAATAATGTTCCTCACTCATGTGTAAAGTGTCTTTCCCGCCCTTGACTGCTCGCCCGAACTCCGCTCCGTGTCGTTCGGGTCAACTGCAGTCGCGTGCGGGACAGTATCACTTTCCGCACTTGTTAGGAAAATAACTATTTCACATTTTAAAATGGTTTGAAACAGAAATATTTTTGGATGGGCAAAATTAAAACACATCAAATATGTCATATTTCATATTTCTACCATTATATTTTATTCATTATACAAGACTCCTTAACAAAAAGGTGTTATTGGGATACGAAACGAGCTAAAGACGAGTTTCGTATAGTTAATGCGAGTGTATTAATAACCATTACATGAAGCTTGCATACACTATTTTTTCTACGAGCAGGAAATTTGATTTGAAAAATAATATATAAAAAATGCACCAACCGGGTCTAGAACTCGGCACGTACAGTTCGAAAACAACATTATGCGGCGCGTTTGCTCACTTTGCTCACATTATTGAACTAATAGCATGAAACGTATATAGGTATGTTACTGTTATACAAAATGAGTAATAAATTATTTTGAATAAGAATTAATCTTTAAATATGTATTTACCTTGGTCATCAAGTATTTTTGGTGTCTTGCTCGACATTTCTTACAAAAACTAACGCAAAAGATTTAAACTGTCATAAATCACACGAATCTCTTAGAAACTCTCAAAACATTCTACAGTAAATATTGAGTCTGCCTACTTGGTTATTCAAAAATTTAGACTTCTATTGGTTAATTTTTCAGTTTCATAATGAAAACCAGTGTTATAATGAGTATCATTATGAAACTGAAAACTGGCGTTTAATTGATAATTTATAGTATAGGAGTAGAAAAAGCTTATATTTAGAATCATTTATTGAAATTTGTTAATTTTGACATCTTCTTGTCCAGTTTTCTCAGGCATTTTTTAAAACTGATTTTCCTATAAATATAACGTAATCGTAAATACAAAACAAACATATCCTCATATATTATGAAACGGTATCAAATAACCTCAATAACAGTAAATAAGTAGGTGATAAAACTCCAAATAAACGAATCAACTCAAATAAAATTGAAATTAAAACTAACAACTTCTATTGCATGAAAATACAATGAATCTGGTGTAAATATCTGGTTCCCGTGTGACGTGACTGCGCGGCTAGGACGTAATTTGAAGTAGAAATCTGCATACCGTGGGTAAGTGTATCGTGGTTCCGCGCATCTTCGTTCAGCTGTACGAGCGTTATATTGCACTTGACAATAAATTAAATGCATATCAATATATTCTTCCTGGGACTAATTATCCATTTTGATAGAGAATAAGAATAATTCCACTTTCTTCATGCAACAACACCAACTTCAAAGTCAAAGTAAATTTTGTGAAGCCAACTAAATACTGTTAATTACGTTCGGTATTCGAATAATGATATTGAATGCCAGAAATGCCTTATTAATGTAAAATTTATCAAAAAACTGATACATAGGAATTTTTATCAAATTTACCCGTTGCCCTTCTAATACCATACCATAGGAATGTTGGATTCTAATAACTAGTAACGATGGAAAATCTGTATCCCACTGGATACTGAAATACAGTTCCTGCGTAGCCAATGATCAAACTATTTCAGGAAATTGAAAAAATTATAAATAATATCCACTGATATTCAACTGGATATATATTGAAATGAATATGTATGCATTGAAATAAGTAAACTGGCTCCAATCCCGAACATTGTGATTTGACAGTCAATTTATCTGGAAAGTGGATCGTCTACTTAAATCCCAACTCGATTTTCATCGTGAAAAACGAACCGATTCAACTGTAGTATCCCAAAATGTATCTACTCCATATTTAATTCAGTTAGCAAATCCCTTACAACATCTTCTTGTCAATCTCTAAACATCTCATGTAGAAATATCCTTTACAAGGATCTTGGTGACGAAACAGTCCTTCACCAAGAAACAAAGTAGCTTTTGAAGTGGCCGAAGGTTCAAATAATCTTGCTTACCGCAAACCATCCCTAGAAAATTGTTTTTACTTGGGTAGAACCAGGCAATAGACCCTCTTTCTGAAGCATGATAATTTATTATTGCCGATTCAGTGGAATTCTGCGTGCATATGGGAACGGTATTGATTAGAACAGCCCTTAAGGGTCATTGTAATTTGATTGAATTAACGTGACATGGAATATACAGTGGGTAAAAGCCAAATAGAATAAATTCATACTCCGGTTACTGTACATATTTTCAAGAAATCGCGAATTACATCAAATTTGAATTATAAATCGACTCTCTTCAACCCACTTCCAATGACCATCCCAATTTTTTAAATGGGAAGTGTAGTCTTGTGATATATTCAATAAAGAGGGATGGGTGTTTGCGAAAAAATGTCGAATTAAGTGAAATAAAATCATAAAAATCTCCTCCACGGACTCCTCAATGCTGAAACTCGATTTGGGAGACAATCCATCAAATTATTGACGAGCTGCTGTAGAATTTATGCCCAGATGACTTGCAATGCGTAAGCTAATTTGTGTAATGCTTGTGGTTGTCCAAGTTTATTCAATTGCCTGGATATTACGACCCAAACCCAAATCGTCCACCGAGAGGAGTGGTTGGCGCCATTATATTGCCTTGCTATACCAAGTTTTTAGAACTTTAGTTCTTTACGTTAGGTTGGAGCGAAGCGATTGGGGGTAATTCGCAAAAGATCTGATCGTAACGTTACCTTACGTTGCTGCGTTATGTGCCTTGAGCCTCTCTCTCTCGTTTACGAATCAGCGATTCATATGCTCCGGCCGGGAACCCTGGCCGCCCGCGTGGCAGGCGAGCATTCTACCACTGAACCACCGATGCTACATTAAAATTCTTTGCAAAGCTGGTATTCGCAGTGCTGGTGATATACTTGAATTTATTCGGATACATTTTTTACTGTTATTTCCATAATTTTTTGCAAGATTGATCTTTTTTAGAACTTTATTAGAACTTTAGTTCTTTACGTTAGGTTGGAGCGACCTATGGGGTCACGGCGCAAAAGATCTGACCGTTACGTTGCTGCGTTATGTGTTTACGAAGCAGCGATTTATATGCTAAAGAAAACTGTAATGCCGCCATATATCGATGTCTCGGGCTTAAATTTTACATAAAGGTTGATAATATAATAGTATAATAATCGATTGTTGATAATCGATTAGGTGCCGGTGCCCATAGCCCGGGAAGTAGTCATTGTTTCTTAGTTGCACGGTCAGTGTCTTTGAAAAATATTTTTCAAAACTTATAAAGCATTAGTTCGATTTATTATTCTGCATTATCTATTGGTAACGCGACAATATGACAGCTAACTGTAATAATACTTTATAACGAATATTGATTATGGATAAATGGGCATACACAGCAAACAGTTTAACAACTTTGACAACATTTTTAAATAAACTATTTGTAGGAATTATAACTATCCACTTCAATTGCTGAGAAAAATATATTCATCTAATTATATTCAACTAATTAGTTATTTAGAGTGAATCTTGATATTTCCGGATATCGCAAATAAAATGTTGAGCTGAGAAACAGTAGTTTTCACTGCGAAATAGGTACTAGGGAAATGTTGATTCAATTTTATTTTATGATTATGGGAAAAGAAACTGCGCTCTTCACTATCTACTGTGCAAGAAAATTTCTTCACATTATTACCTCACACGGCAGTACCTCGTGGGTACCAAATCATGTATTGTACTTCAAAGTGTTTCAAAGTTATGTCCAAGTACTCAGAATCGGTATTTTAGAATATGATTTTGTTAAAAGTTTTTCGTTCTAAGCAATGTAGTGCGAGATAGATGGCGACACACATTTTAAAGTGAAATAATTAAATAACAGAGTATTATGAAAAATGTCACTTACGAGGTACTGCCGTGTAGCCCTCGATATGATTTCTCATTAAATCCTCTACAAGTAATGATGTCCCTTCTAAATGCAAACCAGGTTGGTTATACCTTGTAGGTTCACCAACCTCATTTAAAATAGAAGTGTAATTTAAATCTATCGGAACATATAACCCGAGGAGTAGTTGTTTCTTTTCCGTTGAACGGTCATTGTTCTTAGATAAATATTTTCCAAAAACTCTGTGAGGTATGAAATCTTCTTTTTCTTCTCATATACTATAAGTTGTTAATTAAATGCCAATTTTAATTTCCATAATGATACTCATTACATTAACATTACATTAACACTGGTTTTCATTATAAAACTGAAAAATTGACCAATAGAAATCTAGATCTCCAAATTCCCAATAGTTTCTGTAGAATGTTTGACAGATTGACAGTGTTTATGACAGCTTGAATCTTTTGCGTCAGTTTTTAAAAGAAATGTCAAGCACCAGATCGAAAATACCTAATGACCAAGGTAAATACACTTTTAAACTTATTAATTTTTGTTTACAATAATTTATTATTAATTTTGTATAACAGTAACATACCTATATAACACCTCAATTATGCTATTATTTAAACAATGTGGTCCCGTAGCACATTGAGGAAAGGCGCCGCATAAGGCTGTTTTCGAACTGTACGTGCCGGGTTCGAGTCCCGGGTAGTACATTTTTTTTATATTTCAAATCAAATTTCTTCGTAGAAAAAATAGTGTATGAAACTTCCATGTGATGGTTAATAATATGATCGTTGCATAATATACTATTATACGATATCTTTTAATACCACACTAAACATCAACACAGTATTTTGCTACCTAAAGTTTTGATTTCACGAACCAGAAATCGTCTGCCGTGATGAGATAGTGTCTCCGACAAGGTGTACATTTTCCATAAATATTCGTGATATTTTGCTGACTGGTGTCCATGAAACTTTTGTAGTGGGTATAAATTCAAAATATTATTGTACCTTCAATAAGGTGAAAAAAAATGTATGAAAATTGAACCGATTTTCCAGTGCAAGGGTTCGAGCCGGGAAAAGATCAGATGCTGCAAAATAATGATATCCCCTCCCCACCTTTTCCATACGCACTCCCTCCACTAGCGCTTCGTCGCAGAATCGTAGAGATTATGTCTATGTGCCGAACTTTCCCAGTCCGGATTTTCCAGTTTCTGACAGTGAAACGGTATACCGCTAGGGAAATTTTACGATTCGCGTCTATGGTAAAATTTTCCGTACGAAATTTTTTTCTCTCATGCCCAATTTTCCTGTGTCCTTTCTGGATTGAAATCATCTTTATGTCCCTGTTTATTGTTTGTCTTGAAATAAACTGATTGTAGTGTTAAAATTTTTTTCTTGAATGGTGTATTTTTCTATAACTAACTGTAATTGGTGTTAGTTTAGTAAAAGTTAATTTGGAACCCTATTGTGACAGATTGTCCTTGGATTAACTTACAACTGGATTATTTAGGCAAGTCCTTACATTCTTTTATTCAAGGACGTTTTTTTATTTTACACGTTTTTTACTGTCAATTACTAAAATATTTCAGAGGTTAAAAAATTGAATAGATAGTGGAATTCACTTAATTCCAATTATTTTGCATTGAATTCGATTGCGTTGAATTGAAAATTGATGAGGAATTTCAAACAATTGGAGAAGCCCTGAGATTCAGATAAATTATATAAACATTTGTAATCTCATGAATATAAATACCGAAAAAATATACTATTCAGTTTTTCTATTTTTGGATAATTCAGGTCCACTATATACTATCAACATTCAGTGATTATTATTTATGGGAAATATTTCTTTAGCTTATGTATGTCCCTTGTGGTGTAATATAAAAAAACTCACTTATTCTTTATAACGGTAGCTGGAACGCTATCGGAACGTTGAATTGAAAATATTGTGGTTTGATTTCCCAAATAATTTGCAAATAAAATTAAAAGAATAGAGCTTGAAACATACCCTTGGGGTACTCCATTATTACCAATATGTGTTTTAGATGTTTTTTATCGGCCACTACCCACTATGATTTTCTTCGGAAAGGAAGATTTCCATGGAAAAAATAAAGCTGACCACAAAATAACGGTTTCGGTTGCGTTCTTTTTCCGTAAATAAATGTGTAGCGGAATTTTTTAAATTTTCATCGACCTCAAAACGTCAGATTGAGTTGAAGCTTTTCACATTCATCAAGAGCCGATAACAGTACAATAATTCAATCAGTTCATTCTAATACCCTAACCAGGATAATCAATATTAGTGAAAATTCCACACATGTGTTTTTTAACCAATCAGAACGTGTATTTCTGACAGATCACCATCGCAACGGATGAATTTTATCGGAAATTTTTTCCTGGTGGGTACCCAACAGCGAATTATACTGGAAATTTTTTTGACGTTCATAATGACAGAATATTTCTTTTGACAATCTAATTTTTATTTGTTTACATAATAATTTTGATTAATTTCAACAAAAAGATTGAATGTTTTCTAAATTCACGGACCATTATGATTGATGTTTATATTGAAAACGCAATTATTGTATACTATGGCGGGTTGATTCAAAATTGCTTGCTCCTGATTTATAGAGATTCTTGGAATGTCTTTGCAGAAGTTGAAGCAGACCTCATTGCGTCAATTATATCCTGATGATTGCCCGAGTCAATTTGCAGATATGGTTTTATGGAGTGACTGCTACCATGCCCTGTTATTTTAATTAATTGCTGTTCTCCAATTCTCGTTTTGGATAGAGTTGAAACAGCAGTGGCCTTCGCAGAATTATTTGTTATCTTGATCTTGTTGACATCGATTCTAATCACTGATGCCGCCGATTTGAACCGGGCTGTTCTTGTACCAACCTTTGGAATTAGGGTGGTGCCAGTTTGGATTTGGAGTTAAAAATAAACGATACGTTTTGATGAGTTGGTCTCGCTTGCTTATTAGTTTTTTGAACAGTCTTACTGGGCATAATTCTTCATTGACTGTATTCGGTACAAGCCACTTACTGTCGGCCATTCTTTTTGAACTACCTTGAGTGGTCTTGAAGAAAACCGGGTTATACTTAATGCGTCCTGTTGGTTTCCCTCGATTGTCAATTTCCTCCACAAAATATTCTATTGTTGCTGCCGCTCCTCCATTTTTTCTCCAGGCCAATTCATGAGCAGCAATGTGAAAGAACTTTCTTTGCAATCCTTCCGGAGTGTTTTCGTCCCAAAGCTCAATTTTTATCAATTCGTCTGCTGATAGTGCGGATGAACTTGCCTTTCTCTTGGTTGGATCTATTTGTAGCTTCCGACGCTTAGCATTCTTTGCAGCTCTTGCGTTGACAAATTCTATGTCAGAGAATGGATTAAATTTGCGATTATACCTTTCGAAAAAATATTCCTGCAACTGCTTAGCTGTAGAATTCCATAGAACTTTGATAACTCTCTCCTTGTAGTCTTCGGAGTTCTTTTTTCGCATGTTGAAGGCATAGTCTTCAAGAATGAGCGCCAGTTCCTCCACAGGTATATCCGCTCTGTCGAAATCATACGCTTTTTCTGTGCAAAAATTTATAAACTGCTTCCATACACTTGCCTTCGATTTCCTAGTATTCGCTGGTGTCAACTGCTTAATATTCTGGCGAGTATTTTCTTCACTTTCTTGGCCAAAGCGAGACATTTTTCTACGTGTCGTGCTGTTTTGACAAATTTTTGACAGAAATAATTTCTAGTTTGGAGTTTCACTGAGTTGCCATGGTAACTGAATAATCAAGTTGACAAAACCTTTTTGCAAGAACTTGATAAGGACGAAAATTGGTGTTGTTGGAAACACATTTGGTGTGGAATTTTCTCACCGAATACCACACGAGGTCAAATTAAATTCGAATATTTTTTCTCGCTCATGAATATTTCAAGAAAATCATCCTCCGAGCTCGAAAAAATTTCCGGAAATAATTTGACCTCTAGTGGTATTACTAGTGATAATTTTATCCTATTCTGATAACTGTCTGTTCTATAGCTTATACTTGGATTATCACGAATAATGCATATTCATCAGATTCAGATGAGACAGCAAAGCAAATTATCGGCAATTGCAAAGTAATTGTACGCTAACACCTTAAATACTTGAAACAGCTCTACTTATATCTGATCAGGATCAGGCTACATATCTAATTCCAAAACGAATAATAGGCTTTCTCAGAAGCCTATTTCTAACTTGGAGATGTTTGCTTACACCAAATACATAGTAAGCTCAGCCCATCGATCCCTTTGTAATCTACAATCTCCAAAGGTATCTGGGGATACTAGAGTTTTGGTATGCATGTGTCTCCTGTGTTCATTCCAAATGCTGTGGCTGAATTATTGATACTTAATATATGCGGGATCAAATGAAATTATCATTAATGAATGTAGCAGCGTTTTTCGGTCGCATTCTTAATTGAAGTTTGACAATATTTTTTTTCTCCGATCGTGGAAGAAGTGACACTATTTTGACCTGTTTTCTATGCGCAAAGCTCAACATTCCAGAATAGTGGGCAGTTGCTAAGCAATTTGAAAATAACAGTGCGGTAATATTCTTACCGCACTTCTGTAGCGTGTGGTAAAGTTGCAAATGGATTATTAAAATAAAATGGAACAAAGTATGGTTTTAATTTTATTTTTATATTGATAAAGCTGTTATAGAAGAAATGAGAGAAACATCTAATTTATAACACAAATTAATTGTTGTTAATATTTACACTTATTGTACAAATTGTAAATTGTACTGGAGGGCAACGAGAATTTATAGACGTTGAAGCTGCATGGCTAATTGTTCGGTTCATCTCGTTTCGATCATTTTCATTTGAAATCGAGGCAGGGGTGTTGAATATTTTAGTAGCCACTTATACTTTATTATTAAGTGATTGGTCAATATATTCGATCGGAGAAAAATTATTTTACTTTTGTCATAACAAAGTCATAACATAGAGAAACCTATCTAAACTCACTGGATTACATCTTGAATAAAATATTTTTTAATTCATTTTTTAAATGTAAATCAACGATCGGAGAAAAATAGTAAAAATAGTTAAATAGTATGTATAATTCGTGGGAAAAGCATATTCCCAAACTCCTGTGTGTAATTATCACAGTCGCTTGGGAATATTATGCTTTTCCCACTAACACTAACTACATTATACTCTTAGATGTTGCTGATGAAGTTCAGTTAAATATCCTGTTGAAGAACATCACTCGATATTCAAATTCAGCTACAATCTTGGTGGATTGATGCCTGATGGATGTAATTATTTTCTCTGCACTATCGAAAAGCACAAAATCTCAAATGTTTCCAAAATTGGCTTTTGTGAAATAAACTGTCCGTCAAAAATTGTGAATATTGGTAATACTCAAATAAAACATTACCAAGTGCCCAGTCTGTTTCTGAACTATACAGAATTCTGAACAATATTTGTCATTTCGAAGTTTTTCGGTTCAAAGGTATGGAAGGGAGGAAGTTGAGTGTTGGAGAGGCAAATATGTCCATTGGTATGATTCAGGCCGGGGCTAGACAAGAGGATGTAGGTGAACGTCTTAATGTATCGCTATATGTATAGTTTCTCAGTTATTCAAACCTTCCAACGAAACGGGACATATTACGGAACAGCTTAGAACTAGGAGGCCGAGAATAACTACGCCCCCCAGGACCGTTCGATTACTTAGCTTGAAGAGCGCCACTCGATACCTGTAGAATCCTGTACAGAAGGTTTCGCAACTTCAGTAGTAGCTACTCTAGGTCGAGGGCTTTCTCAGGTCAATTTGAGATCAAGGCGTCTTTTAAGAAAGTCTCCACTCACCGCAGAGTCCAGACGCCAAAGACTAGCTTGGGCTCTGGAGCATCGGAATGGGCAGAAAGAATGGAATCTGTTCTTTTTACCGACGAGTCTCGCTAAGGACGGTATTCTGATAGTCGCCGGTTAAATGTTTGGACCAGTCCGTTAGTGCCTAGTAATAGTCGACGTGTCCTGGAAATTCGTCAATTTCGAGGAGGTACTGTTACAGTGTGGGGTGAAATTTGTTTTGATGGTCGAACAGAGCTACTAGTTTTGACATAGAGGTGATACAAATAGAGGCAACAAAACATAGACCTTTGTGCAAGTGGGAATGTCCGTCTGAACTCCGGTGAGAGGAAAAGAGATAGACGATCAGAGGTTTTTCTGCCTTTATCTGTGTATACAGCATTTGCGCCTTTTAGATAAAGACAGCCCAAGTCTCCGACTTTCTATCTCCCTCTCTCTTAGATGCTGATGGATTCTGAGCTGGCTTGTTGCCTCTATATGTAGTATCTCTATGAGTTTTGAACGGAAATATGACCAGTGTGATTTATAGAGATGAGGTCATCAACAATAATATTTCACATTCCACATCGCTATTGGTGAAGATTTATTTTTCCTTGATGATAATGCAGCTTCGCACCGATACGCCACTGTAATTTAAACTCGAAAAAAATCTAGGACCTTCTCATTTGCTTTCACTTCCAAGGTCTCCTGATCTCAACTGCATTGAACATGCTCGGGATCAACTCCAGAGAGCATTAGATGCACACGAGTCACGCCCCGAAACTCTTCAGCAGTTAAACAAGCTATTGCCTCAATTTTGCATGCGAATCAGGCTTAACAATTCATTCATTCATCCAGTGGAGAATATGCCAATACGTTGCCAAGCAGTTATCTCAAAAAATCTTGCAACAAGCTTGATAACAACCAAATTTTCTCAGTTCAGTGGAAAAAGGACCCTGCACCATTTTATAGGTCACCCTGGCTTTCGTACGATTTTCGATTTTTTTTGTTGTAGTCTTAATGATAACTAAGAGATCGTGATGGGTTAAAACTGTGCAGGCCATCCGGTTTGGCGGTGGTGGCGTCTTTTAGTTGCGTCCTGAGCATAACATTTTGCCTCCTAGCACTATAAATCTCGCAATAATAGCAAATGTCTTGTATGTCGGGGGCTCATGAGGAGGTCTGCCACACTTCTGAGCCATCAGAATCACAATTTCTCCAGAGGGTGCCTCCGCAATGGTCAATTTGTAAGGCCGGTGTTTAAACAGCAAGCGGAAGCTAAGTAATAATAAAATTGATAAAAAAATTTCTGGTCACTATCGGACACAACGAAAAAATATGACAACTAGACAATCAATAATATTTTGAAGTTTAAGACTACAAAACTTTGTTGTCAAATTTTATTAAGGTCCATTCATAGTAGATCACACCTCTAGTAAAATGTAAAATAAAATATTTTATTTTATGACATTCTAACGATATGATAGTCTACTAGAAATGGAATCCAGTGAAGTGCACGTTCCAGGAACGGTTTTTATTGGGATACCGTTTTTTTTGGCTTATTTTGGAAATGTTGTTAATAAAACGCGTTTGTTGTTACTTTTTTGTGTATGATCATTTTTGTTTTCAAAACATGTATAACTCAGTTTGGTGATTTTGTGTATTGGAGTGTGTATCGATTAACAACTATTCCAATGATAAATCATAAGAAAACCTGGATAAAAACTTATGATGCTATCCTGATAACGCAGGTAATTGATTATTGGAAATTTCTCTTTCTAACATCTAGACCATTGTAAGTCCGAATAAGTGTACATAAAAAATACATCAAAGATAGGGAGTTCTTTAAGTCAGGTATTTGTAAACATGCTTGGGAAGAGGGCATAAAATTCAATGGGATTCGACAAAAATAATATTGAAAGAGCCCAATAATAAAAGACGAAAAATCAAAGAAAGTGCTTTAATACAACTAAATGCAGATAAATGTGTAGCTAGTATTTCAGCCGAATGTAGTCAAATTTGGTTACCAATGTTAGAAAGAGAAATTTCCAATAATCAATTACCTGCGTTATCAGGATAGCATCATAAGTTTTTATCCAGGTTTTCTTATGATTTATCATTGGAATAGTTGTTAATCGATACACACTTCAATACACAAAATCACCAAAAAGTAACAACAAACGCGTTTTATTAACAACATTTTCAAAATAAGCTGAAAAAAGCGCTATCCCATTAAAAACCGTTCCTGGAACGTGCACTTCACTGGACTCCATTTCTAGTAGACTATCATATCGTTAGAATGTCATAAAATAAAATATTTTCTTTCACATTTTACCTACTATGAATGGACCTTAATAAAATTTGACAACAAAGTTTTGTAGTCTTAAACCTCAAAATATTATTGATTGTCTAGTTGTCATATTTTTTCGTTGTGTCAGATAGGGACCAAAAATTTTTTTATCAATTTTATTATTAATTAGTCGAAATAAAAAATAAAAAACATTATTGTGGTTTGATTTCCAAAAGAATAAGAAAAAAGAATAAGTAATGCCACAAGGAACTTACAGAAGATAGCAAGCGGAAGCAATGAAACCGAACAAAATCATCAACAATTACGTTATGTAGGTTAGTTGGATCCATCTAACTTCCAAAGTCCTCACGAGTGGGCCCCAAAAGACTTTCTAACATTTTCTTGATCCCATGTACGCACTCATCTCTAGTAGTAGATACTTCATGAAAAATCCAGTAGTTTGGAGCCAAAAGAGCCATCACCCGTGACAGACGTCAGTCGGAAATTGTCAGACATTTTCTTGTTGTCTTTATGTCCTGACGCTGCATATTTTTATTATTTTTTCCTTTGATATAAGCGGAACGATCTACTTGCATCTTCAGTTTTGTATATCCCACGTAGATCTACTTTCGATTGTCTGATCTTCAATTACCTTATACGTATGGGTATTGTGGAGTCTATAGTATTCGTTCCGACAAACACAAGCAGACAGCTGTTAATTGAAACAAAAAGCCACTGAATACTACTACTACTAGAGAAGGGTGCGTGGGATCAAGAAAATGTTGAAAAGTCTTTTGGGGCCCACTAGTGAGGACTTTGGGAGTTAGATGGATCCAACTAACCTACGTAACGTGATTGTTGTTGATTTTGTTCGGTTTCATTGCTTCCGCTTGCTGTTAAAACACCGGCCTAACAAATTGACCATTGCGAAGGCACCCTCTGGAGAAATTGTGATTTTGATGGCACCTAAGTGTGGAAGACCTCCTCATGAGCCCCCGACATACAAGACATTTGCTATTATTGCGAGATTTATGGTGCTAGGAGGCAAAATGTTATGCTCAGGACGCAACTACAAGACGCCACCACCGCCAAACCGGAGGGCCTGCACAGTCTTAACACATCAAGATCTCTTAGTTATCATTAAGAGTAGGTACAACATATCAAAAAAATCGAAAATCAGAGCCAAGATTACCTATAAAATGGTGCAGGGTCCTTTGTATCTCATATTTTCAGTTTCACACACTTTCATTATCTCGTTATGAGATAATACATACGTTGAACACTCTTAGCAGACTCAGTGAGAAACAAAAAGCTTTAAACTTGAACACTGTACCTTGGGGTGAAAAATGAAAATGAAAAATATATTTCTTCCCACAAACAGGATAAAAAATTTGCTTCTGGCGTGAAAAATTGACAGTTAAAATTTGAGCTCTTAATATTTTTATAGTCTTTAGCATTTTTTTAATGGAACAGAAATTGTTCTCAAGAAGTTTTTGTTACACAAAGGAATGAATTATTAAGAAATAGGTCAATTAACTCTTGAAATATTCCGTTACACTTTACAACGAATTTTTCTTAAAAATTTAAATAAGTACATTTACTTCAACGGTGAATAGGCTTTTCTCTCACTATTTTTTCTTTTCCCCAAATACTGGTATGAGTTTAATGACGTAAGCAAACTACTTACGAACTTGAAATATTGGTTGCTACTAGATGCTAAAGTATAGTTAGATATAGTTTCCATAATAGTGAATTAATTATACAAATAAAAATTCTAATAGATTTCTCAACAATTTGTATTCACTTTAAAATATAATTTAAAAAGGTATAACGTAACCTTCTAATACAAGTTTAAGTCCATCTGTTCAAGGAAGAATAAAGTGCTGAAACAGAAAAAAAAATGTTAGTGAAAATACGCAACGCACACTGAGAGTAGTTTTATTTAGAAAATAAGGGATTTAGGAAGAACAGCAGAACAAAAGAAGTGATCATTAACCTGAAAATACAGTTAGACAAAACGACCGGGGTTTCGTCGAGTTGGAAGACGCCTTTGATAACGGACGTAGCACGTACTAGAATGACTATGTGAGAAAATAGTGACAAAAGATTTGTTTCCAAGCTGGCTATTAGGTTGAGAGTGATCATTAATGTGGAATTGGCAACTTTGAAAGAGAAAACTATAAAAAGACTCATGGAAACATACATTTTTGAAATCACAGCTTAAGAAAAAAGAATGCAAGATATCGGATAATTATTGAAAATACTGGTATTGAGCTTGAAATTGTCAGGATAAGATTAAAGTAGATATTAAGATGCTTAAGGGATGAAGGGAATATTATCTTTAATATCAAGATACGAGCTTTTCAGATGAGGGATGTGAATTTACAAACTTGGAAAGTGTTATTACGAGTGAGGAGCATGGGAAGTGTAATATTAAAAGTAGATTGGATCACGGACTAAAGTGGATTTCATAATGGGAGATCCTTTATTAATTTTTCACTGTTTAATAATGTATAAATACACGATAAGATCACGGTATAGAAACGAAGAAGTAGTATAACTCCCATACATTTCATTCATAAATTGTCAGAGCTTTTGATGACCTTGAACGGATCGCTTTACGATTCATCTTGCCATAGGCGTAGGTGACATAAGTTTTGAAATGACTTGAACGTGTCAAATGTTTTTTCTCAAATACTGTAGAACAGTACACTGATGAGTGAAAAAAACAATAGTCTTATACAAAATATTCATTTGTTTTTCCATATCACAATTTTCATTTTGTTATGATTTTTAAAATTTTTATTGACAAATAATTTGTAATATAGACGTAGGTACCCTGGAGAAAAGTTTTAATAAATACTTAATTGGAAAATTAACACAAGGATGTACAACTTCTGTTGTTTGACTAATATTTATAAGTGATTCAACAATATTATATTCCGTAGCAACTTTCTCAAAATTAATTTGGAATAATGTTTCTAATAATGAGATGTATTGTACAAAAATATCATGCGGCATATTCAAGTTTCCAAAAGTATCCTTATTCGTATTATCATAAGCTCTAAGGTAACAGTATAAGGACGAATCGTCTAAATTCTCATACGCTTGTGAATACGTCTCACATACGCTGCATGTATGAATTTCCGAACATTTTTTAATTAAATAACCACAAAAGTAGCGAACACATTTTTTTTCCAATAAATCATTTGTCTAGAAGTCTTTAGGCATTGAAATATTGTTGGAATTTAAAGAAGTTCTCTTTTATGAGGTTGCATAATCATGTCTGGTACAAAATGAGCACCACATAAACGATGACTACTATTTTTTTTCTCTCATATTTTGGGAATGAAAAGACAATAATGTATTTTATTTTTTATTTCGACGTTTCGGTAGCGTTCCAGCTACCTTTGTCAAGATTAAATTATTAAAAAATAAAAAACAATATTGTGGTTTCATTCCCAAAAAATAAAAGAAAAAATGATAAATAATGCCACAAGGAACTTACAGAAGATGACTACTATTGTAGAGAGTTTCTATTTTTGGCATCATGTCAGGCCTATGGCATGCTTCGTGCCAAACTTCAGCTTTGAAACAAAAACAACAAATTAAATCAATGCATGAAACTAAGGCTCATAAATGTAATATAGAGATCAATTAATAAAATATTATACTTTTCGTATGAAAATACAAACAGTTTCTCACTCTTCTTAATCCTTTGGAAAACGGTAAAATTTTTCATCACAATTATAATATTTATTGTTACATCCACGAACTACACACACACTACCCGTTTTCTTCTTTTTAATGGTATCGCAAAAAAATGCTTATAAACTTATAAATGCTTATAATACCAAAACCCCGTAAAAATATAAGCTGTAATAAATAATTTTATTCGCACTTTGGTTGGATCGCAGCACAGCACTGGCCGCCGGATGAGATACTCATCCGAACGACGTTGTAGGTCACAGAGAGCTCGGCAGTGTAACGTCACGAGATAACATACTGGTTCGTTCCTATACTGTGATAAGATTATATTTAATCAACAGTTTTAAAACATAGCACAAAAATATATAAAAACTAGCGAACATTGGAAGAATATTCTCTTATGTCCTTCACACTTGGTGAAATGTTCTGGACAGGAGTTCAGGAGTTTGAAGACCTTGAATCCTCCAAAAATATGAAAAAGTGAATTTACTCTTGATTAAAGAAGGTTTCCATGGTTCATTTATCTCTATATATAATATTATTCCGTATTTTTCCGGTTTTATTAATCATGGTCGCGTTCCATCTCAACAAAGCCCATAAAAGGTATTAATTTTTTGATTAATCCATCGTTACTCAATGGAATGTTTAATTAATAACCGGTTTTTGGCATAATAGCCGTAGGAACAATATTATACATTAGAAGCAAAGTATAGAAACGAACTAGTATGTTATCTCGTGACGTTACACTGCCGAGCTCTCTGTGACCTACAACGTCGTTCGGATGAGTATCTCATCCGGCGACCAGTGCTGTGCTGCGATCCAACCAAAGTGCCAGCGGTGAATTTGCGAATGAAATTATTCATTACAGCTTATATTTTCACGGGTTTTCGGTATTATTTTTATAGTTTATAAGCATTTTTTTGCAATAGATACCTTTGAAAAGAAGAAAACGGGTAGTGTGTGTGTAGTTCCTGGATGTAACAATACATATTATAATTGTGATGGAATATTTCACCGTTTTCTAAAGGATTCAGAAAGGTGAGAAACTGTTAGTATTATACTTTATTATTTCATCTTCATATTACATTTTATGAGCCTTAGTTTCATGCATTGATTTAATTTGTTGTTTTTGTTTCGAAGCTAAAGTTTGGCTCGAAGTATGCTATAGGCCTGACTTAATGCCAAAACTATAATCTCTATACAAAAGTAGTCATCGTTTATGTGGTGCTCATTTTGAACCAGACATGATTATGCAACCTCATAAAAGAAAACTTCTTTCAAAAAAGGCTATTCCAACAATATTCTTTTCATCAAATACTGCAATGCCCAAAGACAAATGGTTTATTGGAAAAGAGTTTTGTTCGCTTCTTTTGTGGTTATTTAATTAAAAAATGTTCGGAAATTCATACATGCAGCGTATGTGAGACGTATTCACAAGCGTATCAGAATTTAGACGATTCGTCTTCATACTGTTACCTTAGAGCTTATGAAAATACGAATAAGGATACTTTTGGAAACCTGAATATGCCGCATGAAAATTTTGTACAATACATCTCATTATTAGAAACATTATTCCAAATGAATTTTGGGAAAGATAATATTGTTGAATTACTCATAAATATTAGTCAAACAACAGAGTTTGTATATCTTTGTGTTGATTTTCCAATAAAATATTTAATAAAACTTTTCTTCAGGGTACGACTATATTACACATTAAAATTTGTCAATAAAAATTTTTAAAATCATAACAAAATGAAAATTGTAATATGGAAAAACCAATAAATATTTTGTATGAAACTATTGTTTTATTAACTCATCAGTGTACTGTTCTACAATATTTAAGAAAAAAAATTTAACAAGTCATGGTAAAATGAATCGTAAGGCGATCCGTTCAAGGTTATCAAAAGCTCTGGCAATTTATGAATGAAATTTATGAGAGTTATACTACTGCTTCGTTCCCATACTGTGTTAGAAGTATCTACTTTCAAAAAAACTAAGTTATTCACTATAAAAGCCATACAACATAAGCATAACCCATACTTCATCACGAAGATAAAAAAAAAGAAAACGTTGTGCGCTGATTTTTATCAGGAGTGGAAAAGTGCCTCTTAGCTCCAAAATCATAAAATAACATTGTAAACCTTAATAAGGGTAAAATTGGTTTGGTTTGATTGTTTTATGCTTCGGGATTTTCATATCATAATATTTCCACCCTTGTTTGAAATATGTATTTAGTTAATTTTGCAGCTTTTCAAATCTCAATAACACTGCAATTTCCATAAAAAAATTTCATAGATATAAATAGGAGAAAACTTGTAACGTACTGCCAACTGTACCGGCTATGTACATTATTACGCTCCGCAGTAGGCTATTCCAATTATTTGAAAAAAATTAGATGGTTTTTAAACACGGCTCCGTTATTTTTAGTGTCAGGAAGTTTTTCCAAAAATAATTTTGTAGGGTTTTCCAAGAGCTATACGACTATGTGAATTAAATTCCTTGAAATTCCTTAGTTTTAAAGGGAAGATCTATTTAAATGAAAGGGATAGTTAGGGTGCCGCTTTCACTGACTTTGTCGCAAGAAAAAGTAGGTACCGACCTTATTTTGATCATAAGTCGTCCATTTTTAATGCTAGATAGGTACTTTTTTTTTAAAGATTCCATAACTTCGTTTCCTCAAGAAATGAAAGGTTTTCCGGTTATTTGACTTTGAATCTTCCCAATTATGCATTAGACGAAAAAGGTAACCATTAACATGCCGTATTTCGGTTCGTATTGGTCACAGAAAAATGTTCTGAATCAATTTTTTTTTATTCCTTCAAAGGTACAGTTCAGCTTCTAACAATTTTTCTGATGAAATGCATATTCTTGGAGTTAATTCCATTCATTGAAGATGATGAAAAATTTAAAACTAAAAGTGCAGGGAATTTCTCGACAAAAAAACAAAATTGATTTAGCTCTGATGTCCTTGAACATAAAAAATGCGATGAAGAAGAAAAAAAATGCCAACGATAAGCAGAGTTGATTGATAGGATATAAAACATTTGCCCAAAACTATGTTGTGTATGGTTTTTTAATCAAATCACGGAATTCATCAATACTTCACTCTAACACAACTATTATTAGTGGAATGAGTACTACAATATAGCAAACATTAATAAAAATAAATGAATAAATTACCTCAGGATCCGTGTTGTAATAACACTTGAAGAAGGACCAAGCTTTGTCTTCAAAAGTTTCCTCATCTAAGAAAACAAAAATCAATAAATACACCTAAACAGGAGACGGATACCGTAAAATGATGTTCATTTTTTCGCCACCAGGAGCTCACAATGTGTAATTACCTGAATCTTTAGCTTCTTTAGCACATGTCAAGTATCCAGGAAAAACATCATCTGATATGGCTTTCGGTAAATAAAAGTCGACCATTGTCTTGTTAACTTTGAAATTGGAATCAAACTGGAAATAATAGATAATTAAAAATTTCATTCAAAAACTTGATGGAGTATACATACTACTTTGGATTGGAGCAGGATGCAGGAAAGATATTTCTGTAACAAAAAAATTCAACAATTATTTCAAAATTGGAAGATGAAATTTCCTCTCTTCTCACACCACGGTTGTCTTTCACATATAGGGCTAGAGGAAAAAACAGTAGTTTTTAAAGTATCTCCTAGGAAGGAAAATGCATTTTCGCATCCCTTGGAACCAATCCTGGAAGCAGTTATATCACTACCTTATTGGTAAATTTGAAAGTTTTTGAAGGCGTTGACTGCATCCTCTGGAGACTGGAACCGTTGACCGCTCAGTTTATTCTTAATTTTTCCAAAAGTAAAAAAGGCGATAGAATTTATGACGGGACTGTATGGAGGATGGTCCAGCAATTCGATGTTTTATGCCGAGCTTTATGCATTGAAAACTCAATTGTTTTTCGAGCTAGGAACTTGCACTGGCTTGATGGACGATCATTCGTCGTTGAGAGTTGGTTTCAGCAAACATATCCGGGTCCGATGATTTATTCGGAACCACGACTGATTTTGCAAAGAATGCGTATAATTATGTTTTAAGCTCATCGTTGACTCTTAACTGCAATACAACTTAAGTTCTCACTAATTATTAAAAAAACCACACTGTTTAATTGAAAAATGGTTTTAACCGGAGGCTATTGAGAAAGACTTACCTTTGCCGCTTCGTTGTCATTGTTATCGAATTTCCCCTTTCTTAAATCTTTTATTGTTTCGTCTGATATATCAGATAGAATTAAACAGTTGTCGTGCCATGAAGGGATAGTTTGAACAAGATTCTGGCCAACGTCCTGAAAACAAATGGAAATTCATTGGAAACTATGGAAAAGGACCTCAAACTTAACAAATATGATGAAATAATATGACCCTCTCCGACATCGTTACTGGTGTAGTAAGCACAGAAATTACCTGTCAGCATTTGAATCTCAGGAGCACCACTGATTATGTTATATTATCTCACTCTTAGCTCACTGTCCTGGTATTTGGACATATGTTACCGATAAAGTATGGAATCCGTTATTTTATGGAATACCTAGATATTCCATGAAATAACTGATCGTGTCCGTTAAAGTGTAAAACTCTTGTATTTCATGGTTTAACTGGTTATTTCATAAAGTTATTTTATAGAGTATATCGTCTGTGGCCTATAGTGCCTGAAGTTGACAGAGGAAAAATTTATTCTAGCTATCATCATGAATATAACCGAAGAAGAATTATTCCAATTATGTAAACAGAGAAATGGGGCGAAAAATTGAGTTTAGCAGCTCACAGGCAGAAAACTCTTAACGCCCTCGCCTCGCTACGCTCGCTCATGCTTCTAATAGTCTTGGGCTGCTGAAGCTAATTTCACCCTAGTGACACAATATACTATTGTATGGGGGTGAACTTCTGTAAACCTCGATTAGAAATGGTGTACTTTGTATAGTGTGTCCTAGAAATTAAATTCTTCCTCTACATCTGTTCAAAGTGGGTTTTTTTTGGTTTTTGTGCTTCTTTTGAATCTGGAGTGTACATTTATAGAATTTTCTCAAATTTAGTTGATGAAATTCTCAAATTAATTCTTCTTATTTACTACTACCTAGCTTCGGTAAACTGACAAATATTTTCTCTTTTTTCGTCTCATATTACAAGAGTTTACTCAAATATTGTGGCATTACATTCAAACTCAACCTTTTCCTTTAATAATATCACAAAAATCATGTATTAATCTAGTGATCCATCTGGAAATGTACGTAATCAAATCATGCTATGTTCCATACTTAATAACTTTCTCATTTTTCGAACATAAAACTATTATACATTTAACTTGAACTTCAATATTTAGGATCTTTAGACTATTTGTCTATTTCCTTCTTTTTTTCATAGCCTGATGGCTCAGCTTTGAGTTTTATTGAAACATATTGATGAATAATTAGCACTTAAATGTATATGAAAATCCAACTTACCTCTCCCTCCAAATCACATTTAACCCACCCTAAACAACACAGCAAAAACAACGAGCAAATAACCTTCATATTGAATTTAAACGTTGTATATACCTATATATAAAATACACTGTCTAAATAGACATCACCTTCTTTTTATACAAATTTTTATCAAAGAACTAACGCCCATTCAAATTATTTCACTTTGTTTTTTAGGTCGATAATTGATGATTAGATATTTTTCTAATCATAGGAAAAGTAAAATTGATAAGACGTAGGAAAAAAGTTATTTTTGTTAAATTCACCGGTAGTAATCTTGTCCACCTAATTAATTTTGATTCAACCGTTAAGAATCCAAAATGTTGTTCAATAATTGATATTGTTTTATCACGTGAGAAATGTAACTGAAAATATTAGTGACTTAGCTCTGTAGAATATTTTTCTGTAGTAGTATCCATGAGTCTCAGACACTTTCTTTCCATGGACCACAACTATTGTCAGATGCTTTAAAGATCTATAAAAATATATGAACAACTAATTTTTACATGTACACAGTAGACTAAAATATTTTTCGCTTTTGATGAGAGGTACCGAGGTACTAGGTATGTTCAACTGACAAGAAGCGGAGTCTGCGGAAGCCATCTTTTAAATTATTCGTCATCTGTTATGCGATCACATTTAGGCCTCTTGCTTATGATCTTCACAGACCCAAATTAGATTAGAATTTGTTTGTCGGCTGGAATTATTTTTTAAATGATATATTTCACTTCAATATTGACAATGAAAAATGCAGAAATAGTTACTAATAAAAAATACATTTGATAAAACAGAACCTTATGCTGAATAAATATTTCTTGATGTGATTAGAGTACAGCTCCAAGCATTTATTATGATTCTCAGTGTATGCCAGATTTAGCTGTCACCCTCAAGGTTATTTATTTATGTCCCTCTAACATCAATGATTTTCACCAGGCTTTACTTCTTGTTGTTGTGTACTCTTTGCTATGTTCTCGCGTTCATACTCAATACTCATGCACATTTAGGGCATTAATATATACTGTCAATTTTTTTGTAACAAAGTATGAAAGAGGTTAAACTCATGATATCAGATTCTGTTATAATAATTTACTTCAATTGTTCCATTTTACACTTTCTCTATAAATTCTTGGTACATTTATCAGTTCAGTCATTTCGATTCTCGTTTCTGAAAAATTTGTAACTCGAGGTTATGTTATCCAAGGACTCTATTGGTGAAAAAGGACGTTCGAGCCCACTGTTATCCTTAGAAACCCATGTCATTATATCTTACTGAACTTGAGAATGACTGGGATTTGTTTCATATTTATATACCAGAACAAATCAAGTTGCTCTGCTTCTTCTACCGAATAATAAATTTATGGAGGAAATAAATATTTTATGTCCCAAATCATCCATTATTGTTAAGAGGTCTAATTTATGAAAAAACCCTCCCGAATTACGTCTTGTCTGCGATGCCAGACAATGTTT
Source organism: Galerucella calmariensis (assembly GCA_910591675.1). Classification (NCBI taxonomy): domain Eukaryota; kingdom Metazoa; phylum Arthropoda; class Insecta; order Coleoptera; family Chrysomelidae; genus Galerucella; species Galerucella calmariensis. The sequence goes on from CAJUYG010001240.1 coordinate 54,261, forward strand.
GCTCTTTTGGATAAACTTCGTTTTCCTAGTTGTTATTTTTTATCAGGGTCAATCACCTACTAACGTTGATTGATAAGTTTGTAATCAACGCTACTAACGAGCCTTAGATCCATTTTTAGATGTCGGAGTTTCGTTCAGATATACTAATCTTATATTATCATTTGAATTTTCTCAGAAACTGAAGGTGAACTAACAAAAAATGGATATTTCATCGTTTATTTTTCCAAATTATTTCTTATTCGCTACGTGTGTGATTAACTCATTAAGCTAGGAGTACCAATCCGAAATTTTCAAGTTTGTTGATGAGGTTATCATTCTTTCATATAGTGCCATTCAAAAATCCCCTCCCCACTCGTATCTTTTGAACGGCTTCCTTACATTAATAAAATTTGGAGGGTGGAAATAAAGTGTTGTAAACTTCTCTACGAATAGTAACAGGTAACGTAATATTAATAGATAACGTCACAGTGCCACTCTGGCCAATAATTTTGAATAGGACCTTATGGCAAGTGATATCTCGTTTAAAAGGCATTGACATTGGCTACGTAGGCATATTAATTGTGTTTGGGTTCAAAGTAATTTTGACGGATGAATTAAATGAATACCAAAATTATTGAAATTATTATTTTTTATTCAATTAATCGAATATCAACAATGGATTCTCATAGCAAGGAAGTCCACTTTCTGACAGTAATACATCCTATTAGTAAAGTCTTGTCGTACTCGTTCGAATGTGTCAGCTGAAATTGTATTGCATTCTTCTATAATTCTTTCTTTCAAAACGCAAATGCTATCTGGTGCCGCAGTATAAACCTTGGATTTCGAGTACCCCTATAGAAAAAAATCTAATGGTGTCAGATCTAGTGACCGAGGTGGCCATTCTATAGGACCGATCCATCTACCTCGATATCCTTCATCCGGGTAGCGTCTTACTGCACCATAATAATGTGCAGGAGCACCATCTTGTTGGAATGTTATTTCCAGATTTTTATCTGGATTATCTTCCAGAATTTCAAGAATTAACGGCTCAATTGCATTTTGTAACATCTCCAGATACACTTCACCGATAAAATTCGAATTTAGGGAGAGGAGAGGACCCACTATGTGGTTTCCCAAAATACCTGCCCAAACATTGACTTTTTCTGGAAATTGGGTATGTTGTTCACGAAAGGTGTGAGGATTTGTGTCACTCCAATACCTTACATTTGGTGTAATTACATTTCCATCAAGGCAAAAAGTACATTCGTCACTAAAACAAATTGTTTTTGTGTAATGTGGGTTTTGACTGATTTTATTTGTCATACATTCACAGAATTTGAGTCTTCTGTCGGGGTCGTCATCCGAAATGTGGTGCACCATTTTTAATTTGTATGGATGAAATCTATTTTAAGCCAACACTCCCTGTACTGTACTTTCACTCACTCCACAGATAAACGCAACTTTAGTTGAAGAGGGAGTAGGGTTTACTACCATTCCAGCAACTATATCAATTTTTTTATCACTAAATGTTGGTCGACCTGATCATTTGGCATCTTGAACACTACCTGCTCCCTCAAATAAGTTCTCGAGATAGGGCGATCTGGGTATCTCTCATTGAATATACGTTTCGCTTCATGGAAATTCTTTCTAGATTCACCAATTATTAAGATATCTGCTACTTTGTCGGCTTGAGTACGTACCATTTTGCCTATGTAAACTCTTGAACGTCTCGTTTAACAATAATAAAATTGAATATTTAAGCTATTTATGAAAACTTTGCAAAGCAACAAATACTGTTAAATTAAAAACGTCAACTTTTTCGACAACTAACCAGAGGAGGACTGAAAAATCTTCAATATTTAAATGTGAAATAATAATTATTTTGGTATTCATTTAATTTATCCGTCAAAATCAGTTCAAACCCAAACAAAATTAATATGGCTATGTAGCTAATGTCGATGCCTCTCAAACGAGATATCCCTTGCCATAAGGCCCTATTCAAAATTATTGGCCAGAGTGGCACTGTAATGTCATCTATTACTATTATTACGTCACCTGTTACCATTCGTAGAGAATTTTACAACACTTTATTTTCACCCTAAATTTTAATAATGTAAGTGTAGCCGTTCAAAAGATACGAAGGGGGAGAGGACTTTTGAATAGCACTGTATAAGTATAACTGATCAGAATTATTATCAGATCTTCAAATTACTTCCTGCTTCTTGTATGTATATGGGGTGATATTCACAGAGACCTGAAAGATCTATTGTGCCCCCTCACCTCTACTAAGTACCCTCACAGACTAGTAGCTCCTTCAGTCCTACTCCCCGAAGGTATTTTAGGATGCCTGTAGGCTTAAATTGAGGTAATTGTCCCTTTTCTATCCAATAATAGTTTATGCCGCGTCCACATTAGTGAGAATTTACTATGTACGATGAAAGTAGCGTTCTAGTTTGTAGTGTTGGTAAAAATACGTCTACACTAGAACTATGCTGCGGCCCAAATCTCTTTGATGTCTGAATTAAAACTGACAAGCCATTTACGCTGCGGCGAAAATTTTTGTGGGACTTAGTACGTAGCGAACACGTCCACACTACCATTCATTTATACGCACACATGAATTTGTGTCGAATCCTCACACACAACATACATTTTCACTAATGTGGACGCGGCTATAGGATTCATTTCTGCTGCATGATTTTATCCATTTTCTAACCTTCCTTATCTTATAACCCTCACTTTTTATACAAACTAATTTTCATCTTATATTTTTTTTTGGGAAATCGAACTAATTTTATTATCTTCCTAATTCAACGTTTCGGTAGAGTTTCGGTTACCGTTTTCAAGAATATTTGAGTTTTTATCAAATCCTGGTCTCTATCTGACAATACGAAAAATTCGACTACCAGACAATCAATAATATTATTACTTCATTTATAATGATACCGATAAATATATAGATAAATATGGTTTGAAATTGGAAAAGGTAGTAAGCGATTCCAGTGATACACCGTTTTGTTTATCAACCGAAGTTAAACACGGAAACATTGTGAGGTTTGAAGAGAAAAACAACTTTATTGAAAAAACTTTTATTCTTATTCTAATAAGTATCATACACATCTTGACCATATTTACTGAAAATCTCATTTTCATAAAAGTCTAGTTGTTTCTGATATGGATTATCCATTCGTGACATTGTAGTGTTGATATTGAATAAATATGGAGTTTGAGTGCTACAGGCAGACTGCCAGTTCGCATTATCGAGTAGTTGATCCTGGTGAGGGATTGGTTTGCTGAAACATAAAAGTATCAATATAAAAATCATTGTAATATTTTGTCTTTGTTACATTTCTGGTCACCTCTCTACGTGTCGAAAAAATTGAGTGTGGTGCCTCATATGATAGGTATTTATGTTAGATTGATACCTTAAGCGAATATGGGATCCAGAAAGGAGTGGAGACAAATAAATCATTTTCAAAACAAACCAAAACTGATGTTGTTGCAGCTACACCATTAGAACAACGGCCAATGATTAATGACAAATGGTACATAACAGTTTGTTTTGCATATATAGATGTTAGGTTATTCAATTGGTCTATAAGGTTCTCCATTGAGACTCTCAAGAGTGTGGATCGCATCTATTTATACCTCACCTCACAAATTCACATTTCTTACGTCTGTGGACAATAGAAAGATTCTGAAAAATTCCTACTTCGGTCATGTACACCATATACTTTCCATACAAAGATGGCAGGCTTAATCTCCAAGCAGACAATTTTTCAAGAATGTATGAGCTTATTTCAATGGTGAGAGCTTCCAGATCCTGAAGATGTCAACCACCTGGGTAGCAGCTATCTTACGAAGGATCTATTCTGATGAATTAAAGCGGTATAAGGCAGGTCTTGGTTTACTGATGTAGGTCATTTTCAGAATACTGTGAAAGTATGTTTTGTTTATTCGGAAACATGCACATTTTCATATGCTATCCATCCAGCCTACTTTTCCAGAAATATGTAAATATGTAAGCTGTCATAAAATTGAACAAACTTTGAGGAAGACACTGCATACCAAAGTACATACCTAACTGCATACGTCTTCCATACTTTTGCATCGGAGATGAATTGTATGTGTTTCGACTTCTGGTGAAGCAGTTAATTTAAACCTCAACTTGACTTGACGTGACTTGATCTGCATAGGAAATGTGAATAGCCAAGAGGCTTCAGCTTGTGTACTCTGTAACTGGATAATGGAAAAAAGAAAGTACATAGCAAAGAAGAAATTCCTTCCTATCGACAAATATATGTTACTTTCTACGACATTTTCCGAAAAACTCCAGGCGAGCTCTGATAGAAAGGAACGAATAGTATCTAACTTGGAAATATTTTAAGAACTTTTGTATCTTGTGATGTTTTTGACATTTAGTGGCCAGTTATATCAATTGTGACGAAAAATAAAGATAACGGTGCCAAGAAATTGGAATGAAATTTTTAGATCTTGTATTTACAATGAATGAATTTATGATATCAATGAACTGGAAATGGAACGAGAAGTTTAATTGATGAAATCGTGTGATCGGTGTTCCCTACAAAAGCTGTACACTCCTTTTTTTTCTGAAAAAAATTTTTAATACAGACAATTTAATTCATGTATAAAAAATCGCATATGCCACAGTGCAATTAAAACTTTGACGTGTTAATTTTTGATGTTTCATAAATAAAGTTTGCATTGATATGTTTCCCAATTTCTCTAAAAACCTAAGAACACTCCACCTTCGGTGTCTTGTTTTCAATAGTTGACAGTTATTCTCGTCAAATTGCTAGGAAACAGTTTCTCATTGAATAACCCAAATTTACCCGATAAAATAGAAACCACTTGTGCAATTATGAGTGAAAAATTCACAGATTTTCAGGTAGGGCCGTGGAATATATCAACTAAAAATAAAGCACCACAAACAACTTATATTAAACAAGAAATAAGAAAAACATACATGGAAAAACTCCTGCAGAAATGCCAACTGAAAAGTTATGAAAAATAACTTACCCGAATTTGCAGAAGTTTGCCCACATCCTAACTACTCTCTTAATCATTTTTTCATCTTCCTCGGAGTAGTTTTTGTTCGAGTTGAAAAAATACAGTACATCGTCGCAATGACCTACTCCTGAAACAATAATTAAATTCCGAAAATAACATTTATTATACTCCATATACTCAGTATTATCCCACCTAGAAAACTCAGTTATTTGAGACAAATTTGATAAATTCTCGAGCCTGTCAATTTATTTCAATGGAGTTGTTTCATTACACAAAAAATTGTCACTGCTTCCACCCCCTACAATTGACAGCTAGCCCCCCAGATTTTTCAAATATCGAGGGGGGTCGTGCGATACTATATAGTAAACGGTTTGGAAACCAGAGCTTAAAAATGTATGCTTCTATTTCAATCATTTGTTCGTTAATAACGAATTATTGGTTTAATATTCCCACTGATATTATATAACCATACAAAGCTTGTTCATTGGTTTTGCTTTATTTTGAGACACTCGATAACAAAAATTATTCAATTTTCATCCGTGAACGCTTATACCGATTGATTGTTTCCGAATATTATATATATACAATATATACAAGGCTATACACTCCGGTTGGAGTTGTAGCCGCTCAAATTGAGCTCTGTTGACCCTGTGTCTTGTGGGGGGCCAGCCCACGTTTTCCTTGCTGTTTATCTACAATTTATCAGAGGTTTTTGCAGTTTCAACAATTGTTCTCCACTTCTTTCTGTCCAGCATCTGTCTCTCCCCGCCTTGTACTCCTAAAATTTTTATATCTTTCACAACATGATCTCCCCATCTAATTTTTGGTCTTCCTGGTAATCTTTCCTCATTCGGTCTCCATTCTGTAATTCTCCTCACCTCCTGTCCTTTCTCCATTCTTTTAACATGTCCATACCAACGAATCCTTTTTGATTTAATTGTGTTTACTATGTCCTCATTTTCTAATATATTTCCAATTTCATAATTCATAAGTCTTCGGTACTCGTTATACCCTAGTTTGACTGGTCCATAAATTTTTCTAATTATTCTTCTTTCATATATCCTTAGTTGCTCTTCGTCCTCATTTGTCAATCTAATAGTTTCTGCCGCATATGTAACCACCGGTTTTATCGCCGTCCTGTAGACTCTTAATTTTGTTGCTCGGCTTATTCTCTTACTTTGCATGATGTTTTTAAATTTATTATATGCTCTATACCCCGCTTGAATTGTTTGCCTTACCTCGATTTTTGTGTCGTTTTTGTTACTAATAATTGTTCCCAGATACTTAAAGGTGTTAACAATTTCAAAACTGAATTCATTTAACTTCACTGTTTCTGGTTGGTAGACTTCCTTCTTTCTTTTCATTTCCATATATTTTGTTTTCTCCTGATTTATTCTTAGTCCTCTTTTTCCCGCCTCCTTTACAATTTTCTCCAATGTTTCTTCAAGACTTTTTCGGTCTCTAGCTATTATGGTTAAATCATCAGCATATGCCACTATTTGTTTTGATTTATTAATTATGCTTCCACTGATATTACAAGTCTTAATTATGCCATCCACTGCTATGTTAAATAATACCGCTGACAACCCATCTCCTTGCCTTACTCCAGCATTTATTTCAAATTCCTCCGATGGACCTTCCCTTGTCATTACTCTTGCCCTAGAATCTTTGATCGTCATTTTCACCAACCGTATGATCTTTTGATTCCGAATATTATTATTAATAATTTGTTCAGTCGTTTTGATTTTGAAAATAATTATGCAATACATTATATTTTTCTCAATTATCATTAACTGTTCCATGGAAAATTTAAGAATAATGCTTTGTCAATTTCTGCTTTTCAAACCACCTTCAACAAAGTATTGCACGACAGCTCTTGCTATTTCAGGTCTAGGAGATAAAAGGGGTGACATTTTTTTTGTATGTTATGAAATACTTCGATTTAAATGAAAATTCGATGGGTCGAGTACTTTTCATCTTTGTTTTAAATAACGGAGTTTCATAGGTGGTGTAAGATTTGATATCCGCACCATATGTTTAAAATCGCAATATATTTTTTGGACTCGAAATCCATTTCTGACAATTTTATACAATCTCAACAGGAATATTTACCTTCAGAAGAACTGATTCCAGATAGTTTTCCTTCGTAGCTGAATAAATAGTAGTATGTGTCACGTACATATTTGCACACATTTTTGACAAATCTATTTATTGGTCTCACGTACTGATCGACATTTCTGAACTGAAATAACAATAAAAAATAAATAAATGAAGTTTTCCATCTACAATCAAACTCACTGACTGTAAATGGGCCGTGAATGTTTCAGAAATTTTTCTCTAACTCTAACAAATTTGATTGAATATTATTCACGGATAACGGTAGATGGCAGGACAGAATAATATGAAAAAGATTGTAGCTTCATTTTCTCATAAATGAAACTCAAAATAATAAATATATCGCGGAGGTATGTTAAATAATCCTAATGATCTTGAAACGATAGCGCAATATCAAGGCTATAAACTTATTTTTACCTATGGATCCAAGAATAAGGATGAAGTAGTTGCAGCTGTCTACCATGACAAACACTCCGTAGCTTCGAAACTTAGAAAAGAATGTAGCATATTCACCGCCGAGCTATACACTATTAAGAAAGCACTAAAACTTTGCAGATATATTGATTCGAATGTACTCATTATTACGGACTCAATAAGCGCCCTACAGGGATTGAAAAAAATATATCCCAATCATACCCTCTTATCAGAAATTAAGGAAGATCAACAGAATCTGGTACTGAGAAACAATAAAATAAAATTTCTTTGGGTTCCATCGCATGCAGGAATCGGAGGCAATGAGAAAGTGGACCAAATAGCCAAAAATTCAATTAAAAATCCCACAATTAATACCACTTCCTTAATTCCTCTAACAGAAATCACCATCAAGGACCATATTTATAACACCTGGCAGCGATTGTGGAACGTGAACGACGCAAAGCTTAAAGAAATCAAATCTCGACTGAAATCAAAGCTACCTCTTCCACGGGGAAGAAAAAACCAAATCATTATCAACCGCCTCCATATTGGTCATACAGCATTGACGCATCTACACCTCATCACAGAAGAACCCCCAAGATGTAATTGTTACATACAACTTTCCTCTAGCCATATGCTAACAAGCTGTCCACAGTACTAACAAGCCAGAACGATGGCACAATTACCTGAACAGATGAAGAATCCATAGTTTTAATAATGGACAATGTGATAAACTTCCTGAAGAACACTGACTTATTTAGTAAAATTGAAAATCCATGTTTGTATTTAATATTTTTGTATAATATTACACTCTTTCTAATAACCCTAGCGGTTGATGCGGTAAGTAAATAAAAAAAAAATCCTAATGATCAATTGAAAGAATGAATATTTCAGTACTAATTTCTTCAAAAACCGTTTCGTGGATCACAACTTCACTTCTCCAGGGAGCAATAAAAAAGTTTTTCGACAAAATAAGTTAGGACAAGAATTACTAACTACTATAAATGAACGCACCTAGATCACATTCGACAATGTGCTAAATATATACTCCAACAACTCACTTGAAGAGTGAAATGGAAAGCAACAGACCTTTAATTATTAACAATAGAATGAAATACAGATGAATTTGGACTTGACGAATTTAGTATTGAAAAGATACTTCTAGGGAAAAAATATTCATAAGTTTGGGATTTAACTTTTAGAACTAAGCTGTATTTTTAAATTAAGTACATCTTGTTTTGGAACTGATGGTTTGATTGCAGTGGCTGTTTTAATCAAAATTGAATTCGAGACTTTTTTACTGGTATAGTGAAATTGAATTTAAAACAGTGAATCTTCTGAGACGTCAATTTGATGATCAAAATTGAGAATAAACGGGAGCGTCAAGTTTAGGCTTATTTCGTAATATAAGAGAGAAGGGATCACGTGGGGAGAAGATATTTTTCTGGTTATGTTTGTTAGTGCAACAATTTTTGTTGCTTTTTTATGGTCAATTTTTCCAGTTGAGAATATGTTGAATTCCTAATTTTATCTAGGTAAATTTCAATAAAAAGCCGAATATATTATGTTATACCATGTAATATCAATTGATCAAAGATTGTCAGTATCATGGGATTTTGAATTTCTTGAGTTTCAACTCTATCACGTTGATGTTACTACACGCGCAATCTTTTTCATTTTAATTTCTGATGTAGTTTTTTAAAAAATATCAACTGTACCTGTTCAACAAATCTTTGTTTTTTTTTTCAGGTAAGCCACACTTATTATGAATACTCTGGATGTCGGCAATAAAAGTGAGTAATATCAATAATAATTTTAATTATCATACCTTATTCTATAGGTTGTCTAAGTCGCAGTAATTTAGAAACCATTTACCGTACAGCGCGAGAAATTTCTTGAAATTATTATACAGTGCTTTTCAGATAAAAGTATCCACCTTTAATAACTTTTGTAATACTGGTATTTAGAGAAAATCCAAAAACACGTCAATTTATGTTGGAAGGGGCAAGCATTATGGCTTATTTAAACTTACTGGAAAAGCCACCCCCTCACCACTAGCAGCATCTCCTTTATTTTTTTAAATTACTTTTCATATTTTTTATGTAAAATTTGGATACTCCTCTTTGAGCTGATTTCAAAAATACCTGTAGGTTAAAGTGGTTAGTTTATGAGATAAACAATTTTTCTTTTAAGAGCACAAATTTTACTTATTATTTACTTTCACCTTATTTGCCTGTACTAAAATGGGTTGTACAACAGTTCAAACTCTTTAATCTTTTTAACTGTGCTATTTATTATGAAGTTACAATAAGTGTTCAAAATGAGTACCATTCACTTCCATACAATGATATAATCTATTTTGAAATGCCTCTCTGACATTGCTTAATACGGCTGA
>CAJUYG010001240.1:69194-83030 GCA_910591675.1 Galerucella calmariensis
TGGCCCACTCCTACTTCGGGGTTTACACCAGCCGTGCGCAATCGTACGATGGCCATTAACGCAACCTCCTTGACGTGCAGGTCCAGAGGGGTCAGACCAGTAATTAGTTCCATTGCTGCGGTTGGTGTTGTTCACTTGAACGATGTTGCGGCCCAAATCTCTTTGATGTCTGAATTAAAACTGACAAGCCACGTAGGCTGCGGCGGATATTTTTGTGGGACCTTGTACGTAGCAAACACGTGCACATTAGCATTTATTTATACGCACACATGAATTTGTGTCGAATCCTCACACACAACATACATTTTTACTAATGTGGACGCGGCTATAGGTGTTGTGCCCTAGGATTCATTCCTGCTGCATGATTTTATCCATTTTTTTATCCTTCCTTATCTTATAACTCTTACTTTTTATACAAACTAATTTTCATCCTATATTTTTTTGAGAAATCGAACAAATTTTATTATATTCTTAATTTAACGTTACCGTTTTCAAGAATATTTGAGTTTTTATCAAATCCTGGTCTCTATCTGACAATACGAAAAATTCGACTACCAGACAATCAATAATATTATTACTTCATTTATAATGATATCGATAGATATATAGATAAATATGGTTTAAAATTAGAGAAGGGAGTAAGCGATTCCAGTGATGCACCGTTTTGTTCATCAACCGAAGTTAACAACGGAAACATTGTGAGGTTTGAAGAGAAAAACAATCTTCATTGCAAAAACTTTTATTCCAATTCTAATAAGTATCATACACATCTTGACCATATTTACTGAAAATCTCATTTTCATAAAAGTCTAGTTGTTTCTGATATGGATTATCTATTCGTGACATTGTAGTGTTGATATTGAATAAATATGGAGTTTGAGTGCTACAGGCAGACTGCCAGTTCGCATTATCGAGTAGTTGATCCTGGTGAGGGATTGGTTTGCTGAAACATAAAAGTATCAATATAAAAATTATTGTAATATTTTGTCTTTGTTACATTTCTGGTCACCTCTCTACGTGTCGAAAAAATTGAGTGTGGTGCCTCATATGATAGGTATTTATGTTAGATTGATACCTTAAGCGAATATGGGATCCAGAAAGGAGTGGAGACAAATAAATCATTTTCAAAACAAACCAAAACTGATGTTGTTGCAGCTACACCATTAGAACAACGGCCAATGATTAATGGCAAATGGTACATAACAGTTTGTTTTGCATAAATAGATGTTAGGTTATTCAATTGGTCTATAAGGTTCTCCATTGAGACTCTCAAGAGTGTGGATCGCATCTATTCATACCTCACCTCACAAATTCACATTTCTTACGTGGTAAATCATATTTCAGGTCTGTGGACAATAGAAAGATTCTGAAAAATTCCTACTTCGATCATGTACACCATATACTTTCCATACAAAGATGGCAGGCTTAATCTCCCAGCAGACAATTTTTCAAGAATTTATGAGGATATTTCAATGAAACAATTGGTCACGCATCCAGACCAACGTTACTTTGTTGAGGGGAGCTCTTTTTTGTAGTTCGATTCCAACTTCGAAGCTCACGGTGAGAGCTTCCAGATCCTGAAGATGTCAACCACCTGGGTAGCAGCTATCTTACGGAGGACCCATTCTGAATAAGAGCGGTATAAGGCAGGTCACGGTTTACTGTTGTAGGTAATTTTCAAAGTACTTTGGAAGTATGTTTTGTTTATTTGGAAATAGGCACATTTTCATATGCTGTCCATCTAGCCTACTTTTCCAGAAATATATAACTATGTAAGCTGTCATCGGCTTAGTTATAAAATTGTACAAACTTTGAGGAAGACGCAGCATACCGAAATGCATACCTAAATGCATACGTCTTCCATACTTTCGCATCGGAGGTGAATTGTATGTGTTTCGACTCCTGGTGAAGCAGTTGATATAAACCTCAACTTGATTTGACGTGACCTGATCTGCATAGAAAATGTGATTAGCCAAGAGGTTTCAGCATGTGTACTTTGTAACTGGATAGAAATGAAAATAAAGAGTCAGTAGCAAAGAAGAAATTCCTTCCTATATCGACAAATGTTACTCTCTACGACATTTTCCTAAAAACTCCGGGCGAGCTCGGGTAGAAAGAAACGAATACTATCTAACTTGGGAACATTTTCAGAACTTTTGTATCTTGTAATGTTTTTGACATTCAGTTGCCAGTTATATCAATTGTGACGCAAAATAAAGATAAAGGTTACAAGAAATTGGAATGTAATTCTTGGATCTTGTATTTACAATGAATGATATTTACAGTGTGGAAGCCACTTATGGAATAAAATTCTTTGTCATTATTTCAGAAAATTATAAAAAATGCCGAGACACATCAACTTTTGAATTGAGTTGTGCGTTATGTGAACATAAATTCAAATGTACAGGGTGATTCACGCAAGTATGCCATACTCGGTGTTTTTGAAATCTTTTTAATATACCGATTTCAACAACCTAAATAATGTATGATCAATTATGAATTATACAGGGTGAAATTTTAAAATTAATAATTTATGACACTTGAAATATTGGTACTTTTTTAAATTAGCTAAATATGGATTTATTAAAAATATAAACTAACTAATTGTGAGTCTCAGTTGAATATTTCATTGTTATGTCGACAAGGAAAGAGTGTTTGACGAAGATTTTAGTTTTTCAGTATAAACATTCAACACATCAACAACTGACAGAATAGAAAATAATCCACATTATTTACCGATTTAAAACAATCCACATTATTTACCGATTTTGTCTAATTATTGGCGTTTTTAAGCAATTCTTAGGTATTTATGATAAAATTCATGGGCGTAGCAGGTTTGGTTTAATAAACAAATACGTCTAATGATTAGTTAGTTTAGATTTTTGATAAATCCATATTTAGCTAATTTAAAAAAGTACCCAGTATTTCAAGCGTAATAAATTAATAATTTTAAAATTTCACCCTGTATAATTCATAATTGACCATACATTATTCCGTTTGTTGGAATCGATTTATTGGGAGGTTTTCAAAAATATGCAAATATACAGGGCGTTCCATTAAAAAAAACACCGACCACATACTTGCGTGGATCACCCTGTACATTTAAATTTATGTTCACATAACGCACAACTCAATTCAAAAGTTGATGTGACTCGGCATTTTTTAAAATTTTCTAAAAAAATGACACAAAGAATTTTATTCCATAAGTGGTTTCCACACTGTATAACATCAGTGAACTGAAAACGTAGTAAATGAAACTGCTGAATAAGGAGTTCAATTGATGGAATAGTGTGATCGGAGTTTCCTACAAAAGCTGTACACTCCTTTTTTCCTGAGAAAAATTCTTAATACAGAAACATTCATCAGATTTTCAGGTCGGGCCGTGAAATATATCAACTGAAAATAAAGCACCACAAACAACTTATATTAAACAAGGAATAAGGAAAACATGCATGGAAAAACTGCAGAAATGACAACTGGAAAGTTATGAAAAATAACTTACCCGAATTTGCAGAAGTTTGCCCACATCCTAACTACTCTCTTAATCATTTTTTCATCTTCCTTGGAGTAGTTTTTGTTCGAGTTGAAAAAATACAGTACATCGTCGCAATGACCTACCCCTGAAACAATTATTAAATTGCAAAAATCTCATTTAATATACTTCAGTATTACCCTTTCCCTGGAAAACTCAGATATTTGACGCAAATATGGAAAATTCTCGAACCTGTTAATTTTTTTAATCAAGGTGTTTCATAACACAAAAGATTGTCACTTCTTCCACCCCCTTCAATTGACAGCTAGCCCCCTAGATTTCTTAAATAGTAAGGGGGGTCGTGCTATACTTCATTGGAAATGGTTTGGAAAGCCGAACTCAAGAATGTATGCTTCCATCTTAATCCTCTGTTCGTTAGTTACGAATTAGTGGTTCGGGATTTACAGTTTGCGAGATAACAATACAGAAGTAGTTCACTGGTTTTGCTTCAATTTGGGACACTCGATACTAAAAATTATTCAATCTTCATTCTTAAACGCTTATACCGATTTATTGTTTCCGAATAATCATTAAAAATTTGTCCAGTCCCTTTAATTTTGAAGATATTCATGTAATACATAATTTTTTTATGATCATCATTAATTGATTGTTTCATGGAAAATTTAAGAACAATGCTTTTTTGATTTCTGCGTTTGAAACCATTTTCAACAAAGTATTGCACGACCCCTCTTGCTATTGTAGGTCTAGGGGATAAAATGAATGACACTTTTTTCTATGTTATAAAATAGCTCTATTTAAATGAAAATTTAAGGGCTTCGGTATTTTTTAAATTTTTTATCTTTGTTCTAATAAATAACGAAGTTTCATAGGTGTGTGATTTGATATCGCAATATATTTCATAGACTCAAAACCCATTTTTGACAATTGTATCATTTTATACAGTTTTAACAGAAATACTCACCTTTAGAAGAATTGATTCCAGGTAGTTTTCCCTCGTAGCTAAATAAATAGTAGTATGTGTCACGTACATATTTGCACACATTTTTTACAAATCTATTTATTGGTCTCACGTACTGATCGACATTTCTGAACTGGAATAACAATAAAAAATAAATAAAGTTTTTCATCCACGATTAAACTCAGTATGTGTTCTCTAACTCTAACAAATTTGATTCAATATTATTTACGATCACGGTATATGGCACGACAGAATATGGAAAATATTTTAGTCCCATTTTCTCATAAATGAATATCAAAATAATAAATATATCGCGAAGGTATGTAAAATAATCCTATTGATCATCAATCTCAATGGAAAGAATGAATATTTCAGTACTAATTTCTTCAAAAAACGTTTCGTAGATCAGAACTTCACTTCTCCAGGGAGCAATAAAAAAGTTCTGTGACAAAATAAGTTAGGACAAGAATTACTAACTACCCATAAATAAATGTACCTAGATCACATTCGACAATGTGCTAAATATATACTTCAACACCTCACAATAAATAGTAAAATGGAAAGCAACAGACCTCCAATTATTGACAATAGAATGAAATACAGATGAATTTGGACTTGACGGTTTTAGTATTGAAGAGATACTTCTAGGGAAAAAATCTTCATAAGTTTTGAATTTAACTTTTATAACTTAGCTGTATTTTTAAATTAAGTACATCTTGTTTTGGAACTAATGGTTTTTACTGGTAAAGTGAAATTGAATTTAAAACAGTGAATCTTCTGAGACGTCGATTTGATAATCAAAATTGAGAATAAAAGGGAGCTTCACGTTGAGGCTTATTTCGTAATATGAGAGAGAAGAGATGACGTGGGAAAAAGATACTTTTCTGGTTATGTTTGTTAGTGCAACAATTTTTGTTGTTGTTAATTTTCGACCAATTTCTCCAGTTGAAAATATGTTGAACTCTTGATTTAATCCAGGTAAATTTCAATAAAAATATAATATAAAAATATATTATGTTTTATTATGGAATACCATGTAATATCAATTAATCAAAGATTGTCAGTACTATGGGATTGTGAATTTCTTGAGTTTCAACTTTATCACAATGTTGTTGCTAAACGCGCAAATTTTTTTATTTTAATTTCTGATGTAGTTTTTTAAAAAATATCAACTGTACCTGTTCAACAAATCTTTGTTTTTTTTTCAGGTAAGCTACACTTATTATGAATACTCTGGATGTCGGCAATAAAAGTGAGTAATATCATTAATAATTATTATACCTTATTCTATAGGTTGTGTGAGTCGCAGTAATTTAGAAACCATTTACCGTACAGCGCGAGAAATTGCTTGAAATTATTATATATTAAGTTCTCTACTTCGCTAGGGGACCAAGTTCGAAAATACAGTGTGGAAACCACTTATGGAATAAAATTCTTTGTCATTATTTTAGAAAATCATAAAAAATGCCAAGGACGAGACACGTCAACTTTTAAATTGAGTTGTGCGTTATGTAAACATAAATGTATATGTACAGGGTGAGTCACGCAAGTATGCCATAGTCGGTGTTTTTTTTAATGGAACACTCTGTATATTTGCATATTTTTGAAATCCTTTTGATGAACCGATTCCAACAAACTAAATAATGAATGGTCAGTTATGAATTAAACAGGGTGAAATTTTTATTTTTACAGTTATCACACATACATAAAATACCTGATGTATTTGATTTTAATACATTAAAATAAATGTTCAAAATGTTTCTCCACCTAGTTGTTGGCAACAGCACAGTCTCCTATGGAACTCTTCCTCAACTTTGTTTAGAGTTTGAAGTGGAATATTCCGTATTTCTTTAGTTATCCTGTCTTTGAGGTCTACAATGCTAGTTGGTTGTGTTGCATATACTTTGTTCTTAAGATAACCCCACAGAAAAAAATCTAACGGTGATCTAGCTGGCCACTCAATAGTACCTCTCCGTCCAATCCATTTATTGGGGAAGATTTCATCTGAATAAGTTCTTACCATTAAGGCATAATGGGGTGTTGCCCCGTCTTGCTGGAACCAAACATTTTCATTCGGTAAGCTAGGATCTATTGCGTAGGGATATAAGTTTACCAACGCAGAAATAACTCCATTTTCAAACATATTTAAATATTTTTCAGCTGTGAAATTTGCATCTATAAATATAGGACCAATAATAATATGGTCGCCCATGATACCGGCCCAAACGTTCACCTTTTGAGGGTACTGAGTATGTGTCTCACGCATCCAATTAGGATTCTCTGCTGACCAATATCTACAGTTCTGTCGGTTTACCTCTCCATTCAATGTGAATATAGATTCGTCAGAAAAAATAATGGTACCAAGAGCTATCTCATTTCTGTTCAGCTTATTCATCAATCTTTCGTAGAAATCCATTCTACGATCTGGATCGTCTTCTGGTAAGTCCTGCAGAAAAATTAATTTGTAGGGATGAAGTTTTTCTTCATAAAGACATCTTAGAACAGTTGTATGACTAACATTATTTTCACGGGCAATTTGACGTGTACTTGAAGTTGGATTCTCTTCGACACTTAACAAAATATCCACTTTCACACATCTTCAACGATGTGTGGTTTTCTTTTTAATGGTTTGACATGTCCAAGTTCTCTTAATTGTGCATGAATTTTAGAGACAGTACTTTGTGAAATATTAGGCAATTCGGGATACCTGTGATTAAATAAGTTTGCAACTTCAACTTGACTTCTGCAGTTTTCCCCGTACCCGATCATCATTAAAATCCCAATTCGGTGAGTCTCAGTTAAATATTTCATTGTTATGTCGACAAGGAAAGAGTGTTTGACAAAGATTTTACTTTTTCAGTATAAACTGTCAACACATCAACAACTGACAGAATGGAAAACAATCCACATTATTTACCGATTTTGTCTAATTATTGGCGTTTTTAGGCAATTTTTAGGTATTTATGATAAAATTCATGGGCCAAGCAGGTTTTCTTTAATATGCAAATACGTCTGATAATTAGTTAGTTTAGATTTTTGATAAATCCATATTTAGCTAATTTAAAGAAGTACCAATATTTCAAGTGTAATAAATTATTAATTTCAAATTCCACCCTGTATAATTCATAATTGACCATACATTATTTAGTTTTTTGGAATCGGTCCATTAAGAGGATTTCAAAAATACGCAAATATACAGGGTGTTTCATTAAGAAAAACAACTCTGACTATGGCATACTTGCGTGAATCACCCTGTACATTCAAATTTATGTTTACATAACGCACAACTCAATTCAAAAGTTGATGTGTCCCGGCATTTTTTATAATTGTCTAAAATAATGACAAAAAGAATTTTATTCCATAAGTGGTTTCCACACTATAATATAATCATCATCATAATATATAATCATCAGCTTTTCATTCTAAATGTACCACAATTATTCCACGTAAGTTTGCTCCAGTACTATTCGCTCCATCTTGTGAAATAGCTGGTAGAGGTGAGTGGTGGAGCTGACTCCATAAGACTGTTATAAATTTTGTTCCGTTCCTTGGATTTTGAGAAACTTGGTACCGTTTGAACGGGAATTCAATGCCCAATAAAATAAAATATTATCGTTTCATTCCAATGGTTTTAACGGTCGCTAGGTGGCGGTGATTGAACAATTATTTTATATTAAGCTTTTTTTGGAAATCTTCAAATGAGATGCTATATTTTTCAATAATTCACTTGCAGGAGTAGGGCATTTGGGGAAAATTGTGAAAACAGAATCTCGATATCTATTCTATAAGCGAGTATACTCAAAATTAAGTGATTCGTTTATTATATTTTCCTCCTGTCCACTCTCCGCCAACCCTCACTTCCCAAAATAACCACAATAAGGTTAATGACAGGAGTTATTTTTTCCGTCAATGAAAATAAAGAGAAAAGTTTGGGTGGAATCGTAGTTGTACACCGAGGTTCCTGGGTAGGTTCTTATTTTTACCTCACTCACTTCTCTATGAATTTTGATGAAGCTCAATGAAATTAATCATTCTTAGATAAAATATAGTACATACTTGGCATTATTCACAAACTTAATAGTTATTTATGTACCAAGGGTATAAATAGATGTTTATGCCCTGAGGGCGACGTCTTACGAAGACGAAGTTTGTAAGTCGCCCGAGGGTATACCTACCACTGCCAGTTAAATTGTCTTCCTTTAAGTGTGTCCTGAATTCTTTTTCATTGGTGAATTGGTGAATCTCAGCAACTCGCAATTGGAGCAGTTTGCAAATAGTTGAATTTAATAGCATAATATGGCAAGATCGACAGATTGATTTAACATTCATTTAAAACTCATAAACGCCCATTGGTTTCACTAGAAAGAATAAAATATTAGGTACCTGAATGAGGTTCTCTACGGAGGAAGTAATAGTCCCACTTCCCCAAAATTCTGATTTTATTTTGTATCCAGCTTCGGTTAGATTTTTCTCAGAACGAATGGATTTAGGAACAAGCAAACTGGGATTCATATCATAGACCGGTCCTGACTGACTATGCAGTGCTGATAGCACTGAAAATGAAAACATTAGTTTATATATTTCTTCTAGTAATATCCACTGCAAATACGTAGGAGTAAAAACGAGTAGAATGTATGGAGTATTATATTGTTATTACTAAAAAAGAAAGGATTCGTCGAACCTATATTGTAATTTAATGAGAATGAAAATATTTTTGTGAAGATTCCTTTATATATTCAAAATTATGTAAAAACTTTTGCTGTCACAAATTTTTCATCATTCAATCTATAAATAATTCTTCCTATATTGTTATTCATGTTAAAAGCAATTCAATAGTGCCGTATTATTTATTTAAAATCAATATGAAGTGTTATTTTGGTGTGAATGACCATGTTGAAAATGTATTTGCTACACCCAAAATAAAATAATGTCACTATATGTAAATTGGATACCAATACAATCTACTCATTCCACTCAATTGCTTGCATTTTTGAAACAATACTTCGTATAAAAACATTGTTCACGCTCTCTCCTGTTATAATTTTGGTATAATTAAACACCGACACAATTTTATTCTAGTAATAACTGATCAATGTTATCTTTTTTCTTGATGCCAACATTCTTTGTATTTAGGTTGTTTAACTATCATCGTTATTATTAATCTAGCTAAAACCCGGCCATAGACTGCAGTGGCTCAGTTGTCAATTTTAAAAATTGCAATGGGATGTACAACGTGAATGAGAAGAGATATCAGAAAAAATTTAAAACTGTTTCTAGAGTAGAGAGGAAAAACGTAATTATTTGAGAGAGAACCATCTACCCCATCTACCCCACCTACATAAATTTAAATGACAAACCTCTACTTGTGATACGTCATTCGAAAGCACGTAGAAAGTGCTTTCCAATTATTCAAGTCGTCATTATACAGGGTGTTACAATGAAGCAGAAAATTCATTTGGCAAATTGAAGTCTTTCACTAACTTGTCACGTCTTTGCAACTACAGGACTATCCTGAGTAACTGAATGTTTGGTCCCTTGTTTATGCCGGAAAATTTGAGCTGTGAAATGTACCTTGATATGGCTAGGGATCACTATTTAGCCTTCATTATTTATGAAATCAAAAACAAATAGGCGATGGCAATGCAGCCCTAGATGAAAATTTGTTGCACTTCCAGCAAGACGAAGCACCTATCCATTACCTAGTAGCAGTTAGGAATTGGTTAAGCAATAATTATCCAAATAGATGGATTGGAGAGAAGGGTCTCATTATTGGGTGGCCACCTATGTCACCAGATATACCACAATCTGTTTTTTTCCTGTGAGTTCTTTTCCATTTTGTTGTTTGATGTTCCTACTGTTTTATACGGGGCTTCCAATAACGTATCACAAGTAGGGGGTTGCTGTTTAAATTTCTGTAGGTGAAGTGGGTGGGGTATTAGGGGTTGATGGCGGTGCCTTTCTTCTCATGCCATTCCAGTTTCCTCTTTCTACCCTAGGAACGGTTTTGGAATTTTTTTGATATCTCTTTTTATTGACGATGTACAGCCCATTGTAAGTTCCAAAATTGACACCCCATATGCCATATGCATTATGGGTGTAGATCTCAAAGTTGATAGTCGTTTTCATTATGAACTACTTATCCTGATGAGCATGGATGATAATGATTCTATTCTTTGTTGGATGACATCTTGTGTAGGAAAGGAAAAATATATATAATAGTTATTCACGTAATTAGTGGGACATGAACATTATTAACGCACGCATGTGAAGTTGTAATCACATAAGTGCGTTAATAATTCCTATCACACGTGTTACGTACACAATTTTATCTGCAACTGTTTATTAGTATTATTAACAGTACCTATATTATAGAATGAAAAAGAAATTAAATCCAACGTATTTTTAATAATATTGACTGCAAATATAAGGTACTGTGTATTATATTTTGTGATCATAGCAACAGAGACAAGCAAGGCTGTGGAAATAAAATAAATTAGTTATGTCATCAAATTTACAAAGTTGAATGGACAGAAATCTATGAAAATGAGTTCAAGCGAAGAAAATCTCCTTTCGGTAATTGAAAATGCAGCTCCCAGTGTTATTTTAAATATTTTATTCTGGTATTAGTATGTTTCTAGATTCTTATTAACGCACTAGTGCGGTAATGTATTCAAAAACGCACTAGTGCGGTAATATACGTCCTTATGACACTGAAAATTGTGTCAAATCGTACCCGTTACATGGCAGTTGTAAATAAAATAAATTTATCGACTCACACGGCATCAAAGTTATATTCCCGTCGGTTTTTATGGGAATTTTGACACTTTGCCATATTATCATTTCATTCGAAGTAAATCCTAGTAGCATTGGAACTCTGTTGAAATTTCCTTTTACCAACAGTTCGTCACTTTTTTCAGTCAAAAATGCATCCGGATGAGGTAATTCCATTACAGGTCCAAAAGGTAGTTCAAACAAGCCTGGATTCGACTGAAATGGAAAAAAATCTTTATATCCGAACACATGATACATTCATCCAGGTAATTTTAAACGGGGTGATATTGTCATTAAATTATACCATCGAAGATGCTGCCAAAAAATATTGTTTTGCTCAAGTAAGTCGAGTTGGACTGTGATTTGAAGCAAAAAAGTTATTGATTGCCCTCCTTGGATCTAAATGTCGCTCCCAATAAACATGAGAAAATCAAATTCTGATTGAATTAAATAACCAAAAGTTGGAAGTTCAAGAGTTCAAGCGGACAAAATTATCCAATAACAATACCTAATTCCCACGAATGGTATAGGTGGAAGAGACATCTTTAGAATTGTGGAAGTTCTCGCCAGGATAGTTCAATGGCGAACATTCTTGAAAATTCTTGGTAGGTATACCTCGTCAACAAAGAAAGAAAAACTGTCAAATGCATAGTAGGTGTTCTAACAAAGCATTATTGGGTTAATAGATACGCGAATCTAATGAGGTTGACATATTAATACATGTACAGGAGTGAAAGTGTTCATTCTCGATAGTGATTGGCTACATAAAACAAGTAGGGATGGAAAATGTAATCTAGATTCAGTGCAGTATCAAATTCAAACTATCCTAACCTTTAAATCGTGGAAAATATTGAAGCCAATGAAGGTAAAAAAAGAAAATGAATTAATTGGTAATTAATGGTTTGATTTACAACTGAATGCAATGTGAAACTATAATTACCATCACAACTAAATTGGATTCCATTTGAAGATCCTTGTAATCCATTGACTTCAATCGTTGCACCAATAGTTGCGTGGAAGTTGGCGAACTTCCGATAGTGTATGCTGTTTGAAGCGCATTTCTTGTTAATGCCAATGAAGATATGGAAACTCCGCTGTTCATTATCGCTCCTTTGAATAACCCTATAAAGTGGAGGTTTTATTTATCATAGTAGTTACATATTTCAAGTACAAATGCTAGTCGGAAGTAAGTAATGATGTGTGTGATCTATGAATGGCCTTCTGCATGCCCTGGAGTACGGCGTGCATTACAACTATAACAAGACACAGTGGCTCTACCGCTATTGTCGGTGTCTTTTTATTGAGGTAATTGAAAAAAATCGAGTTTATTTGATAGTTGAGGTATTCAAGAAATTGTTCGATTCAAATCATTGGGATACAATGGGATTTTTTCCAATATAATTTGGAGTTTCTTTGAAGTGATATGTAAATTTTCTTCAAACAGTAACGCAAATCGTTGAATTTATATGCTAAGACCTCTCAAGATCTAAATATAGGTGAGGTGATTATCAAGCGATTGAATTCAAATGGCATAATCTTCATTTTCTCGCAACTTGAAATGAACCTAATAAAACAAATAAAATTCCGTGAAATATTTCGAAGGTAGATTTTTCCTCGAAAACTTCACAGAACAACAACCACATCTCACAATGATGAATCTTCCGATTATTTTGGTAAAGAGTCAAGTAAACACAATTTTGAGAATAGGTAAATTTAAAATCAGTTAGTGGAGTCCCGGGTTTTTCACCTTACTTTGTGAAATATACTCATATTACTCTTATAACTGAAACTTCCTTTATTTTGTTGATGTTTCCTTAGAATGAAGTGAGCAGGTATCTTGCTTCAAATGTCTCTTACACAGCTCCAATAGCCTGGTGGAGAGTTCCTGGTCTACCCTGCTCAGTAAACTCTCTGTATGAAGTTGACCTCCTGTCTCCTCCATTTGAATTATTTTTCTTTATCTAACAAGTTCTCTTCAATGCGATTCTTTGTGATTCCAGTCTCCTTTAGAGCCTTCTCAAGCTAACTGGTCCGCCAACTCCTCACCTCCATTCCATTCCCAGTTGAGTAGGCACTAAGATTTTTTCACAGGACATGTACTTTATGCAAAAACATACAAGTCTCAGTACAAGGAGTATGTATAGGCACTTACGATTTCCTGCATGAAAAAAATGTAATGTATTGTAGCTAGCTAGTACTAATGGTCAGAGTTGACATGAACTGGATATAATAAAAGCGTTAAAGGCTGGAAAACAGAACTTCACAATGGAAAATCGCAAGTTTTCACTATAATAGCTATTTGTGTATCAAGAGCAGAAAGTAGTAGGTACTTTGGAAGTCGAGACAGAAAGTTGCCGCGCGACGCGTTTCTATCGAGACTACCAAAGGACTTTCTGCTCGAAATACACACAAAATTTTTTCTACGATTAGACCAAAATAAAAGTAATTGACATTGTTTGTACTAAGTAGTTTCCAGATTGCAGTTTTGCGTACCTATGTACGTAGGCAACACTTATCACATTAATGTCAGATATTTTCTAGATTTTTCTATTCCTCATGAAATTATAACGGAAAATACTGTTGGATGCTTGAACATATTAAAAAATCAACTAAA